>ML736175.1:169950-277488 GCA_009193595.1 Aspergillus bertholletiae
TTTTTTTTTTTTTTTTTTTTTTTTTTTTTTTTTTTTTTTTTTTTTTTTTTTTTTTTTTTTTTTTTTTTTTCGCTTTTTCTTCGATTCCATACAAAATATTTCTTTGTTTTCCTGGGCGTTTTGCTTTTCCTCTCTTTGTATTGGGGTTGCGTGGTTTAAATGTTTTTAGGGTATTAGGTACATATTCGGGTACTTCAAGGTTGGTGTTTATGTAACTCTTGAGAAAGAATCAGGTGGTTTGAAAAAAATTAAACCTTTTTTATTCTCAGGAAATGAAAAATTGTGATGATGAATTACCAGTAGCAGGTCTTCCCGGTAGTACATACCATAAGAAATACGGAGTATAACCGGGCTGACAAGCCACAGATGTTAAAACTGTATGCATGTTGCCCAAAGAAGCCAACGGTCATGATATACATAACCGACCTGTACTTTTCTTGACGGTAGGACAACAATCAACAAAGAGGAGTACATCTAACAGGGGACCCGTAGCCTTGGGAATTCGAGGCTCAAGAGACACACAACAAAGAAATGAACTGCCCCCCCCCCCCCCCCTCACAACCCCCCTCAATCTCCTCCGGATCTGCAACGTTCAATTTATTACCTAAATAGGAGATACGAAATAAACTTGCCCACGCACAAACATGAGCCCTGACTAGGGCAGGGACTACCATGGATGCCCGTGTACTGTATTGTACTTATGTTCTCTTGGCTCTTACTTCTCCTGTGCATGTACTGTACGTATGTAAGCCGAGTAACCATGGTCGATGACAAGGCAGCCCAATAACTCATAGGCGGTCAACGATGGGGACGAGTAAGCAAAAGGCCAGATCAAGGCGGATCTCTTCGGCAGCACGGAACATAGAGTCTAGGCGTCAATCCACCTGCAAGCGGCAGTGGAGACTTGATCGGGCGATGCAAGCCATTGGGAGATGGGTCCAATCAGAGCCCATAAGAGACAGGGCGGGGAAGAATGTCGACGTCAATAATTCTCAATCGTTCTGGGACACCTTCAAGTTGAGAGGAAGAAAAAAAAAGAATTATTCAAGGATGATAAGTAGTAGTTAATTTTTATAGACTATGATGCTTTATTTTATTTCATATCATTTTATTTTACTCTATTCTATTCTATTTTTTCTTGTCCTTTTTTCCTTTGTATTCCGCTTTCCTGAGGTGTATGGGCCAGTTCGGCTTACAATTGTTCTCTTTCGATTTACTGGGTATTTGAAATGGGAGATTCTAGACTTGAGGTGGAAGGATGCTGTGGCAGTTCGATATGTAACTTTGAGCCAGCCAATGGGTGTTGATACAGACAGGAATAAGTCAGGCCTATTATAATCTGACTGAGGACATCTGACTTCCAGGTAGGCCTGGTAAAGATTGTATTTATGCTTTTTTTTTTTTTTTTTTTTGCATTTGGATCCTGATAGTCGGTTGTGCCGAAAGTCTAGCTGAACTATTCCATACACTATTGACTGAAATTTTTTCTCTAGAAACTGGGTGATTGGATCAGATAGTCAGGGAGTATTTTCCGCTTGGATTGATCAGATTGAGCGAAATCACTGGTGCACGCTCTTGGCTTGGGTAGTACAATTGACCTCCTACCCGTTGCTGTATCTGGTAATAGTGGTTGAGGACTCATCTAGAGTGTATGCTGATCCGTATACCCGGAAGATCCAGAGCGGTGGGAAAGGAGGATTCGGACCTCTTCTGTACCCGATGCATCCCAAACCAGTTAGGTACAACTGAATCCATTCGGTGTCTCAAGGGTCCAGACAAAGAAGAGGAGCCCTCCAGATCCGGACGATCACCAAGTCATCCTCCTACTGCCACCAAACTCAGATCATCAAGTCATCCATCAACAAGAGTCATGAATCCCAGACTCCATCACAATTTCCTGAACCACCACCCACTTGACCAGTTACTCGAACATTCTCCATTTCCAAGGGTCCATACCCTCCAAATGTGCGGCCAGAAGGTGGGTCTCAGGCTTTGGGAGGCAAAAATTCGGATGGAATTTTGGGAAGGTCCGTGTATCTCCCGTTACGGTATCGTCAGCCTTTTGGGGACGCTAAGCTCCGATCAGCCACTATGAGGGCCTAGACAGGCCTGCGGCCTACTAGGGGTTAGGCGACTTGCAGAGCGGTGCTCCATAATTCACACACGGTTTCTACACTAGGTTAGGAAGGGTAAGCATGATCAATATCAGAAAAGGTAATCAGAAACAAAACCGAAAATAGGGACAGGAGAAGGAGCAGGGACGTTATGCTTAAATATATTCAATTAGGGGAAATTCGCCCCGGGGGCCAAAATTACTGGTAAACATCATTACACGTTAATGCATCTTCTGCACAAGCATTCGATGCCTCCGACTGGACCTCGTGTCATGGATTCCCCAATCAGGCCAAGCCCGCCCGGTCTAGAACGCTGGTGGAAAGTCGCAGCCCGAGGAACAGTCTCTTGTTCTTGTTCGGGCTGTCAGTCTCTGGTGTCTGGGCCTCTGGGTCATTTCCCAAGCGTCATTATTCTCCTTGCGAGCCGCTGGCCTGACGACTCTTTCTTCTTTCTTTCCTTCTTTTCTATATGCTTTTTTTCTCTTTGCTGCCCTTTTATTTTTTCTTCTTTTATTTTTTTGGCTCCTGTCCTTTCCCTTTTCCTGTTTCTCGGTCGCTCCTCCTGCAATTTCTCTCCGTTCCCCACCGTGTCATCACGATTCAACCTCCACAACCTCGCTTCCTTCTTTACCTAGACCTCATCCTCCTTTCTTCTCCCTTTCTCTCTCTCTCTCTCTCTCCCGCTCGTCTTTTTTCAACCCATTATCTCTACACCCCCCCTTCCTCTCTACCAAATCTCTCGCCCAACCCTCTGAAGTCACCCCCCGCGCGAGGACCCACGCTCTTTACGGAATACAACACGGACACAGCGGCTTTTTGGGCTGTATTCCACCAACCCCGGGAGATCATCCATGCTAGCGTAGCCGTCGTCGTTGTCCGGGGAATCCGTCCGCAGACTATACCCTCGATCCAATCCTCTCTTCTCGGTCTCGCCAACCATCTAACGCATTCTGGATGAATCAGCCACAGTGCCATGGACCGTGTCGGCCTGCATCTATGGTGCGAGATAATTTTGTCATGCGTTCGCCATACTCCGACTCCAGTGTTCCCACCAATTCCTCATATATGCCTGGGGAACCTGGCTCACCGCAGCAAGGTGCCGTGACCTCCCCAGAGAGCCAGAACTCCTCTCAACTTAGCCCAGTATCTCCTCAACAACAACAGCAACAGCAGCAGCAAATTCCATTTTCCTGCGACACAGGCTCCAGCCGGCTTAAACGGCGAGCATCTCAAGGATCAATCCTAACGAAACCATCACCCGTATCTCGCTTTCTATCGAGAAGCAACGCATCCCTACATCTCCCGTCGTTTGATCACCCCGGTCTTTCTTCGAAGGCGAAGTCATCCGGTCGAGTCGACTCACGCACCCAATCGGTAGACTCTCGTCTTCGTCTTCATACTACTTCTGCGGCGTCGAGCTCGCTGGCGACTCGCGCGTCTCAATCCACTTCTACGGTGTGGGACTTCGAGACCAAAGGCGACTACCCCACTGCTCTCCCCCCAACCCCTCCAGAAGACGACGAGTACGTAGCGTGGAATCCTCGGTCCGGAATGTTGCTTTTTGAATCACCTTTGAGCAGGGAGCCCGGGCCAATGCCCATGGACGAAGGCCCTAATGTGGACAGTGCTGCCAGAGGTGCTACGTCAGACGGCCTGAGTAGTCCATCCGATCAACTCTCGAACATTTCTCCTTCGAGCTCCGGAAGTCCAGGCTCATCGGGTGACATGGATTGTGATCTTAATTCCTGGCTTGAGAATGGCATCGAGGCGACTGGTAGGTCATGATCTGAGAACCATGAATGATCGATAAACTCACTTATCTTCCCTGGCAGTGTCTTCCCTACCGTTCCCGAGTAATACCGGTGAAGCCGTCAAAATTGTCTCCCAAATGTTGCCTTACCCATCTACAGCCGACAAGAACGCAGCCGTTCATACGAATGATGACGTGTTTGGCTCCCTTATTCAAGCTGTACAACGTCGTATTCAATCTGGACATTCACCGTCTTACATCAACATCACTCATGCAGTTCCCGAACAATTCAGTCTCTCAAACCTCCCGTACTCCCCACCCAACACCCCGCAGTCCTTATTCTCTGCGGACGATTATTTCAATTCTAGTGTGTTTTCCAGTGCGGCCGTGGTATCCGCTTACCATGATTTTCGGGGTGTGATCCAGGGAAAACCACTACGCTTTCCTATGCCGGTCGTTCCCCCGTTTAGCGTAAACCTCTCCGTCCTAGAGCGATACCTTCCGCCGTCTTCGTCTCAAGAGTACAAGGACCTTTTCAATCCTAGCCGCCCATCATTCTTGGTTGATCGGATGTCTGAGCTCTCACGTGACGGAGGGTCCATGCTGTTTATATACCCGACAAAAAGGGGAGGCTCAACCTTCAAATCCCAATATCTGGGGCCTATCCTTGATCCCTTGCTTCGGCAGCTGGTGGTAGTGAACGAATTATCTGCCGATGTTGGCCGCTATTTGGGCAAGCTATCCACTGTCAGCCATATGGAAGACTTTGACACGATGCGTAATAAACTCGCGCAACTTTGCTCTGACTTGAGTTCGTCATCATCGCAGTTCACTATTACTGATGCACGGAAGGGCAGTGCTCACCTAGATCGCCATGTATGGACTGAGTGGTTCATCCATCAAGAACGGACCCGGATGAAAGAAGTGCTTAGCCTGTACTGGCAGAATGGCCGTCGCTTACCCGCAGCGAAAGCCGCCTCAAATATGTCCACAAATTATCTTCTGGAAGACAAAGAGGTGACGTCCGCCATGCTCCTAGGTGAGATTCTCGATGGTATCAGAAGGCGACCTTACGGCGAGGAGACTGAGCCTCGCGATGGGATTGAACTTGGAGTTTTCGTGATTCGTCGGTCCCACTAAGGTCCGTGATGATTGTTGGCCCGACTGCTGGCGCCCACTCTGTCGATCTCTTTTCTTACTCTTTTCAACACTCCCGCTCGCCAACCTTCTCGGTCTATTTCTTATTTATTTTTCTTTGGATACATCATGGCGAATAAAGCGGGAGGTACTAGTGAACATGGGGGCGTCTACGGTGTCAGGTTTGGACATGACTTTCTTGATGGAAAGTCCAAGGACGTTAAACTGCATTTTCATATTGGATACGGAGTACAAATACCCATCATGTTTGTTTTACGGTGTTTGTGTTTTTCAGCTTTGTAAAGCGAGACGAGCAGCATGTTTTAGATTATGGATATAAATGATCAGGCCCCAATGAAGATACAAAACCTTACATGGAATATGGCCTCCTTGCCTCCCGAAGTACTTCTACTATCACTACTTTTTCTCCTTCTCCTCGTGGACTAGATGTTTATCACCCGTGGCATTCCACTATAGGAAATCTGATTCGTTTTTTCCAGGATGATAGATGGGTACAACGTCATACTTCCCATGGTCTTAGGCCGTTCAATAGTCCACAGGATGGAGAGTACCTGTACACCTGTACCTTTGTTGTGCATTTCTCTTTGTTCTGTTTCATTTCTGATTTTAGAAGATTATGTTTCACCCACCCAGAGGATGCAAATGCCTCAGCAAAGGGTATTACGGTAAGTACCTAGTAAGTGACTCGAACTCTAAGGGCGCTTGTACCAGAGAGAGAGAGAACTTGAGCGTATTGATTGGGTCGAACGAAGTATGTAACTTACAGAATCTTACTATCAATTTTATCATCTCCGAGCGGTGTAAAATGTTGCCGGCACTATACTGCATCGGGCCAGCGGCTGGATTCCCGCTTTCTGCTACTGACCGGGTTGTTCGTCTCCTCACCACGGTCTCTCCTCTTTTTTCCTGTCCTCTGATTGCTTATACATGCGCTTCCTTAAAAGTCTCTTGTCTGTTTGGTTCCTGCTGCACTGATTTCTTTGTCAAGTGGTACTGATTACAGCCCTGAGTAATCATTTCGCACATCTTTTTACTTTCCTCCCACTGCCTCCTCACCTTTGCGGCCAGCTAGTATAGGCCTGAGCTAGCCATGGCTTACTCCCCTGCACCGGCATCGCCTGTGCCTGGTGGCCCTGGTCCGAGTTTGATATCTAACTTACACTCCAGGGGCCGATCGGCGAGCCCACCGACCAGCGTACCTCTTTCTAAGCGGGACAAGCGGCGCAGCGCGCTGCAAGAGCGCCTACAAGACCTCACAGCTTCCTTCAGCCAAAACCGAGATACCCAGTTTCGTCAGCAGCTCCATGCCTTACAATGTGATATGACCCTCATCAACAATGCCGATCCATACTCGCCTGGTCCTCTGCCAGACTCGTCGGAAGAGATTGCGCATTTAATAGAGACCACTGTGGGTGGGGGAAAATTCGCAAAGGAGATGTCGAGCTTGGCTGGCATGTGGTATTCACGTTTTGTGCAGGAAGTTAACCAGGCTAAAACTGAAAAGGACGCAGATTTGGCTATGCTGGTGGTACGTGTTTTCTTGTTTTCTGACAGGCTTCGCTGTGTTCTGCAAGGCTCGTGTGGCTAGGCGATGGGGCGGGCCTCTCCATCATACCTTAAAAGGCTTGCATGTGCTAATGGGCTTTTGTATCAGCACCGCCATAGTAGTAACCTAGAACGGTTTCAAAAGGAATACGCCTTTCGCGTCCATTTTGCCGAAGAAGAATACAACCATCTCGCCACTACCCTTCGAGAGCGCCTTGTACAGACAATAACAGGCAAGAGGACTCGCTTGATGCGCGAGAAGGAGCAGCTGGATATTGCAGATACCAATGCTCTGCTTCTGCATCCTAATCAGTTCAGTATCACCAACCCCTCAAGTCCTGGCGGAATGCACGGGAATCGCAAAACCCGACACACCCGCCACCGAGTCGATCTGGTGGATGAGCTGGGCAATGGTATTCTGGCAGAGCATTTCAATAAGAGAAAGCGGAAGGCTCCTGAGGAAGACGTTGGATCTCCAGTACGCGAGGGTGGCTACACTAATCCGGCGGAGCGGGCCAAGGCCCAGATGGCCCAGCAACAGCATGCCCCGTCTTATTCTATCCAGTCTCTTTTCACAGAGAAGGAGCTGAGTGCCCATGCTAATCAAGCGCACGTTGCCACTGTTCATTTCTTTTCTACCTCTAAGCGTGCCGATCAGCCCTCTGGTGCGGCGACGAACGGCAACAACACCGATGCGGAAGATGCGTCTGGGGCGGATGGCACGGAAGACAATGGCACTCCTGCAACCGACATGGCTCGGACCGCAAGCCAGAATTTCCATGCTACCCGCTCTACCCGCGGGCATGGCAGCCATGCCCTGAATGCCCTCGCCGAGCTGTCAGATAAGCCGGCTGTCCGCCCCAATCTTCCTTACAATATACTCGCCAATTACCATGCAAGGCCCAGCAATAACGGCGCACCTCCACTGCCCCCCTTGATGAACGAGGAAGTGGATGATGACTGGGCCAGAATAGATCGTCTCCATGCAAAGCCAGTAGGCTATGTGGATAAAGGCTTGATCCAACTCCTCGTGGAACCAGTCCCAGCCGAGGTCGACGGGATTCCACAGAACCCTCACCGATTCAGCATGTTGCATCCTGACTTCCCGCCCGACATGGGCATACACCTGCACCCGATCGAAAGTGGAAAGACAAGACCAGAGTATAGCAGCGACCGCGCAAAGAAGTCCAGAGCCGGATAGATGCCCGCGTTTGCGACTCTTCTCTTATTGGCGTTTGTATGATCATGACTTAGAATTCACGGGCAGCGGGAGAAGCTATAATACCATGATGGGCGTTTGGAAAGGTCATTGGATGGCTGGAATGGGACGGAACAGTGTCCCTGCTTTTATTTTTCACTTCTCGATTGTGAATTGCTTTTTTCTTCTTTTGCTTCTATCGCTTTAATGCTGGAGTCGAGCGTTCTCTGCTGGGGGAGGAAGTCTGTTCCTGGAATCATGAAAGCATTTTGAAGATAGATTCTTCCTGTATCTGGGGGTTTACCAGTTGAATGTTGGAAATCACAACGTATGAGATTTGTACCCCATAGGCCAGTGCAGTGTTAGAATCTAGTGTTAAGTACATATTGAACAATGCATACCTCACCTGGTTACCAGGCTCTATCGTCTCTAACCATATTGAAGTTGATAAAGCCAATAAATAATATGATAATTGAGACCCTACAATACATGACATGAAACAGAATCCCCCTCAAATTCTACCACAGTGTAAGCCCACCCATTTAGGCAGAATAACATTCAACAAACCACATACTAGTACATACATTACTACCCAATAACCCCATTACCAGAAAAATAAAAAGAAAAAGAAAGAAAAACATAATAAATACAGAATACCAAAAGAAAAGAAAAAAACCACTCAACAAATTGTGGGACTAACAAAGCGTCGTCATCACAGCAACCCATACTAATACTGACCACTAAGAAAACAAAACAGAAGTAAGTACATACACCATCAGCATCAGACCATGTACAGATAGATACGAGGAGTAGTAGTAGTAGTAGTAGTAGTAGTAGTAGTAGCACATCCAGTTTATACTCATGCATAATCATACAGAACACTAGACAAGAAAGAGTATAAGTTAATTTGGTTAGTTGGTACGGAGTATATTAACTCCTTACCTATAATTTCTCAGTCTCTAGTATTTTCTCTCTCTCTCTGTCTGTCTCTGTCTCTATATTTAAATACCCAATTAATACGTCCTTTATTCTTTTGTTCCCTCTGGACCCCAACCCCTTACTTACCTACCTGGCACCAACCAACTAATCAACTAATCGACTAACTAATGAGTACAGTTATTGTAGCCTACAGAGGACTATTACTAATTATCCACCCCCCCATAATTCATTCATTCGCTCAGAACCTGGCTATAGAGGAAAAAAAAAGGTATATTACTAGTTGTTATCCCTGGAGGTACGATCACTAACTAGTTATCGTAACCCTTTAACTACTTAACTACTATTACGTGGTAGTACTTGGTAGTCTGTGCATATGGAGTATCCCTGTTCAACGTACGACTTGTGCATGTCTTGGGTAGTAATAATGGTAATAGTGGTAGTATGTCGATTGTTTGTTTGTAACCACCGTCCCGCGGGGTGGGATTGAATATGATGTCATATGGTATGGCATCACTAAGTGGTATTGTTACATTGATACGGTTCTTAATTTTAGACTGAATGAGTTGCTAGTTACTAGGTATGTATTGCTAACTACTGGGTTTGAGAGTAACTATTAGGGGATATTATGGATGTATGGATAGCTATATGGGTAGATGGTAGATGTACCTGGTGTCTTGAGTTCGATGGACCTTGAAGATATGCACTTGTTTATTCTATCTAGTATGTGAAGACTACCTATGGGTGACTTCGTTGTGGAAGCTTACAACTTACAGGCCCACCGAAGTGTGAGTGCTGGTTCAGAGGTCAAAGCCAAGAGAATGGTACTATCTGTAGAAACACTTGAATTGAAGCACAGCAGGCATTGTGAATTACAGAGAGATGTGGTACATTTACTATCCATATTCATCTCTTCGTGACCTGTATGTCACGACCTATTAACAATCTGAGAAGCACGGATAAGCCGTATGGTCTTTCGAAAGTAAAATCAGATGACAAAAAAAAAAAAAAGACGAGCATTATGATCAGAAGAGGACGCTAAAGAGTGCAGCGACTCCCATGGCCAGCCAGAAGCTGGTGGACACGACCGAGGCGGCATTAGCGAGGGGAGGCGGGGTGTACAGAGATGTCGGCTGGGCTGTCGAGCTAGGACGATGGCTGGACACCCAGGTTGACGAGGCGGAGACCCATGGGTTCGGGATACCCGAGGTGCGGCCTGGGGATACGCCAGTCGGGGCCGGGATCAAGCCGACGGTGGTCGTGTGGCCGGAGGTACCAGTGGTGAAGGTAACATGGGGCACGGTCAACGTGTAGGTGGAGTAGGTGATGGTTGTGCAAGGAACCGGTGGAGTGGCGGTTGGGTGTGGCGCCTTGCTGGTGCCGGTCACAGGGGAGACGTCTGTAGGGGCAGGAGTCGGGACCAAGGTGATGGTGCTCGGAATGGCAGTGACAATACCTGGATTGCCAGGGATGTAGGGAGCGCAGATACCCGTGAAGTAGGAGAGCGCCGCCTGGATCTCTTCTTTGGATGCACCCCATGCCTGAATACAGCTGATGACCTTGTCCGTGAACTCATGGTTCGGGCAGAAGCAACCAGGATCCCCGTTGGAAGTGCACTTGGGCACAAGAGGGAGCCAGGTGTTGATACACTTGGGCACCGAGTTAGGGCATGGCGGCGATGGTGCGGGTGAAGAGGGAGCAGGAGAAGGGGGAACATCAGTCGGCTTCACAGCAGCGCTGGAAGTCTTGGTCACCGTCGAGACGGTCGTGAAGACAGACGTCGTAGTAGAGCCACCGGCAGTGATGGTCGTAGTGACAGGGCAAGTGGTTACGGTTACGTAGGTGACGACCGTTGTTGCACCCTCGGCAGAAGTTGTGGTCGGCGCGACTCCGGTAGGGGCCGGAGTGGAGGAGCACTTGGTGCAGATCGTGGAGGTCGAGGTCAGCGTAACGGTTGACTGGGTTGTGTAAACGGACGTGGTCGTGGTACCGCCGGCGGTAGCAGTTGTAGTTACTGGGCAGTCGGTCACGGTGGTATATGTAACGACGGTCGTGGTGGATTCCTCAGGAGGTTCCTCAGGAGAAACACCTGTCGGGGTCGAAGGGGGTTTGCTCACCGTGCTGGTTGGGGTGCCGGTGGGAGGAGTGGCAGTGCACTTGTTGCAGATGGTAGATGTTGACGTCAGGGTGACCGTGGACACAGTACTGTAGACGGAAGTAGTAGTGACGCCGCCAGAAGTAGCGGTAGTGGTCACCGGGCAAGTGGTCAGGGTTTCCCATGTCACCACGGTGGTTGTTGACCCTGGGGGGATGGATGAAGATCCATGCGACTCAGTTGGATGAACTCCCGACGAAGTATCAGCGGTACCTGTGGGTGCGGGGCTGCTCGGGGAGGGAAGTTCGGAGGAACTACCAACAGGTGAGCTTCCGGTAGGCGGCACCGGGGTCTCAGTAGACGTCACTGAAGACTCGGTAGGCTTCACTGGAGTCTCGATAGGCTTCGCGGGGGTTTCTGTCGAGGTGACCGGGCAGATAGTGGTCGAGACAGCAATGGTGGAAGTGACAACCGTGGTTGAATGCGCAGGACAGCTGGTAACGGTGGGAGCACAACTTGTGATAGTGACCAGGCTCGTAGTATACACAGTCGAGGTGGTCATCCGGACGGGAGTGCTAGGAGCGGGAGGCGTGCTGAGGGCGGGAGGTGTGATTGGATGGGACGATGTCGGGACAGGAATCACTGGTGTAGACGAATGTCCAGTTTCAGTCGGACTCGTGTGGTGATGGGTGGGGGTCGGAGTCTTTTCGCCAGGGGAGCAGTCGAAGTCGATCTTCTCGATACCGAAGATGACAGCGTCCACGGCGGCCTCCTCTGCTAGTTCAAATCGGACGGAGCTGGCACCACCGCACTGGTCGTTGGTGACAACCGTTCCCTTCGGAGAGCATGGGACAACCTGCTTGCAGGCAGAACCATCAGGCGTGTCATAGATGATCTTGATTTCGGCCTCCTTGGAGGTCACCATGTGAACTTGGCTGATGGAAAAAGTCTTATCGCTGCCAGATGAGATCTCTGGGGAGGTCTCATCGTCCTTGGAGAGATCGGACTCGATACATTGGCCCTACAGACGTTAGTCGGGACATTATTGCATCTACCGATGCACGTCCACTTACCGCAAAGCCGCCACCGACAGCACCACTGAAGCTGCTGCTGTAAGAGAACCCAGAGAACGCGAAGCCAGCGAAGAAGTCGAAAGAGCCGGCAGTGAGACCATCCCAGCTGAATCCATCCCGCATCTCATCGGAGCAGTCATTATTGGTATTATCCGGGCTGGTATAGCAATCATCCGTGCCCCACCACTAGTGAACCATTAGTCCGGCGCCAGCGAACCTTTAGATGCATAACGATTACTTACGGCGCCCGGAGGATGAGCCTGGGCAATGGCCAGGAGAGAAGCGAGTGCAACCGAAGTAGCGACCTTCATGGTGGCAGATGTCACCGACTACTTGTGAAAAGAATGGAAGTCAAATCAAGATGAGGGTGGTAATGGTAGTCGTAATCTCTGTTGTTGTCGACGAAGCAGATGGTTGTATAGTTCGGTATTATTATTCTCGGCCAGCAATAACAACAACACGTTAAGGATCAGGTAACGAAAGACGGGGCCACCAAGTGAACCCCTGGGGTAATGAACGAGTGGATTATTGGATCAAAGCGATGCACGAGTACCGCCAGGTCCAAATGAGAGAAGAAGAGAAAAAAGACAGAACAAGAAAAGAAACGAAAGGCGAACAGATGGATGGACACAGAAGCGTTCCAGGGTCGTCCGGGGGGAGCGTCGACGACTTCTTATATTGCCTTTCATTTCCACCGGATGCTTGCTTGATTCGGCAATGCATGGATAATTCCTTTTTTTTTTCTATTTTTTTTTTTGTTTTTTCCTTTTTCCTTTTTCTTTTTTTTCTCTTTTTTTTCCCCCTCCCCTCATACTGGGACGAGGAGTCAAATCCACTCCAAGGATATGCAGCATGATTTCTTTCCTGCCAAGAAAGTATTTTTATTTTTATTTTTCATTTTCTACAACAATGACCCAAAGTCTAAACAAGCAGCCAATCAACGACTGCAGTGGGGGAGGTTTGTACCTGACCGACCACTAGTAAGACACTCAGGATTGGATCCCGTACCTGGACTGGACCCTACCACTGTGAACTAAGTAAGTCCAGTTCTCCGTACTACGATGCAGGTACCTCGATCATGAAGCCCCACCAATCAATCCCCCCCCGCGGCTGCATAACCATTTTCCACATTTCCACATTTTCCACATACCCTGCGAATAGCAAGTGAGAGAGGCAATGTATGCGCTGGCCCGGGATCGCTAGGCATCAGCTAAATCCGCCCGTCCGCTTTTATGCAGAACGCAGAGGGGAGTGAGGTGTGAGTGTGAGGACAAGATCGAGTCGCGCTGATGGGGAAAGTCCAGACGGTAATGATCGCTCAAACAGCCGCTGGATCGGCAGAGGGTCCTTCCTCTCAAGGGCATGCCGGCTTGATCCTCCACTACATTGACTAAGAATCACAGAACCCAAATGGTACAACCAGAAAATAGTGGTGGCGAGCCACTGCGGCCAGTCCGGCATCACAAGCGAAATTACGGGCAATATGAGGAAGGACATACTTGATAGATCGAAGGTTTAGTGGAGAGACACAACGCCCTCGGAAGGGTTACAGTCCAGACCCGAAGGGAGAGAGAGAGGGCCGAGGACAAGTCGAATCACCCGCAGTGTTAAGGCATGCAACGCTGTAGAACGAGGCCAGAATGGGCAGCCATCACTCCACACGGCGCCTCGCTTGAAACCCAGCCAGTCTGAGCAAGCCCCCGCGTAGCCTTTACAATTTTATCACAACTAATTATAGGGTTCTCGACTTCTTTGACCAATTTCCTTCAACATCGATTACCCGCCAGACCAGATCGCGAACCGCCGAACCCATCCTTCACTCCCGATTAACTCTTTCACACTTTGCAATTAAACTTCAATGGAGTGAATACAGTGAGGTAAAGATAATGGGGCCCTTTCTAATATATATATATATGTATAATAACAATTATAAAAAATAAAAAATAAATTTTTTTTTTAAAAAAAAGGGAAGCGCCAAAGATAACAGACAGCCACTCCCGGGAACGCGTTACTAGTACTATCTATGGAGGAGGTACGGAGTCACTGAGCAGGACCTCCCGTGCGAAGAAATCAGACGACCGCTGCATCAGCCACAACTGATTTGCGACCTATCATTTCTTCTCTCTCAGAATGGGGAAGCATGGTGAAACCAGCTGGGAGACCCTGGACCTTTTTTTTTTTTTTTTCTTTTTTCCCTCTCCCCTTCTCCATTCAGGGAATGGGAAAAGAAATGTTCTCGACCGAGGAAATACCATCTCCTCAGAGGGGCTATGTATGCAGGCCCTGCGATGGAGGTAAGGTGCTCCATCATTCAACTAACGAGTTATGCTCCGACAGTATTACGCACAATTGTGGAATACGCTTGAAGAATCGAGGGTGCTTACTTGGCATGTCGCACGATGCGCAACGGGCCCATGGGTTGCATCCCCTCTAGCGAGACCCAGGTGCGGTGGCTTGCATGCTGTGGCATCTGGTCCTGACTCTCTCCTCCCATGAGATGTCCAGGGCTCGATCCAATGGCATGAACTACTGACAAAATGTAGTACCAGGTGGTCTTAGCTCTCTTGTTTTCATGGAGTAAAAGGTTTCTTCCGTGGGCTTCCGTTGGTTCAAAGCCCCAATGTGACCCTAACTATGATTTTCTAACCATCAAGTAATCGTCATTTCCTTGCTGCCTACGACGCCGAACCATCCGTTACGTCTTGAACTGAATGTTTCCCTTTTTTTTTTTTTTTTTTTTTGTTTCTCTTGTTTTGTTTTGGTTTAAACTTTTTTTTTGCATTGATAAAAGTATTATCTACGCGAGGTTTGTAACATGACAGACCTAGAACAAAGAAAATGAAGGGGGGAGACACATCAACAATCCAAGGAAACAAGAGAGTCATATATCCCCCGCCGCCAATTATAGTACCACCGCCGACTCCAATAGGAAAATCACGTAAACTTTTGGCCGTCGGATTCTTCAAACCCCGTCCCCGGGTTTTCCTCGCAGAAAGCCTCCCCATGCACACAGACCAGCCCGAATCAATCAAGCAACCCTTGGTCTAGATGCCCGCTCCATCCAAAGAAACGAATCAAAGTAGAAAAAAAAAAAAACAAGCAACCGTCAAAAGTTGTATCCGCTGAAAACGGAGCCGGACTCGTGGCCCCTGACAGGGAGGTCTATGCCGCTAACACAGACTCGGAAAGGGTTGGGAACTGAAAAGGAAGAAGAAATGGTGGCTCTGCCGTGACAACGTGCCAGTAAATCCGAGACATAAGTGGTCATAAACTGTGATGGGTATCGCAAGAGTAAGAGAGGCACGTCTTTACATTAAGATGTTTGCTGTTAAATTCCTAGAAGGGAAGTTGACTACGACGGTGGGCATCCATCAGCTTCCGTCGGACCGCCTCGCCGCCATTGTATCCGCTCGCTTTGCGTTTCCGCGTAGGCGTGCGCTGATCCGCATGTTTAGCATGTCTAAAAACACTGGCTGGCCGAGAGGGTGAGTTGGCCGGCATAAACTCCCGGTGTTGTGGAAGGCGTAGCAGTGCCTGGTACCGATTGTGATTACGACGGAAAGCCGTCACAATACCACGGTCTAAATGGTTCAAGAAACGCTCCGCGCTATTTGTTTGTGAATCCCCAATGCGGTTAGGGGTTGGTGTGCTGGCAGCAGCTGGGATGGTGGGCGCCGCCATCGGCGAGGCCAGTGCATCATCGTCGAATTCCTTGTCCATATCATCATCATCGGATGAGCCATTACCAAAGTCAATGAAATCATCAACATTCAAAGCTGACTCCGGATCATCCTCTTCATCATCTTCAAATGAACTATCAATGGCAAAATCGCGAGATGGGTAGAAGGCCTCGGGAGGACCCATGACTTGACCGCCAGTGGTAACCTCATTTCCGAGGGCCGTCATCATGAGGTTAGCGCTAGAGGCCAACATTGGGCTTAGGTCAACGTGATTGGGGGATGCGAGCGCATCTGTATCACTCTCGTCAATGAGATGCATTGTAGTTGCCCGTGGGCTATTATTAGCCGTGCCACAGATGCTATTGGTGGCAGATTCAAGCCAGTCATGTCGAGAGGAGGCATATGCAGGAATGATCACCAGGTGTTTGCCAGTACAGTCTACGAGTGCGACAGGCTTATGGGGATCCGCAACAAAGGTTCCCATTATGGGCCCTCGCCGACGGGAAGTAGAATCATTCGTCTCCTCGGTAGCGGTAGCTTGTAGAGAAGCCGAAGAATCGCGGCGC
The DNA here is from genome assembly GCA_009193595.1 of Aspergillus bertholletiae. Classification (NCBI taxonomy): domain Eukaryota; kingdom Fungi; phylum Ascomycota; class Eurotiomycetes; order Eurotiales; family Aspergillaceae; genus Aspergillus; species Aspergillus bertholletiae. The sequence goes on from ML736175.1 coordinate 186,066, forward strand.
AGGATAGATCGAGGATGGGTGATTGTTGCTGGTGGGGGAAGGTCTTCATCTGTAGTCTCGCCATCGTCGGCTTTAAATCTGTTAGTATGTGGGTAATTTTAGTTTCCATAGGTGTCTGCATACTCTCGTATCCGCTCGACTCCGATTCCTCTGAGACAGCGTCCGACTCAACGTGATAAATGTTCGAATGACCATAGTCGGACTCCGCGAACAGTTCGTCGGACTGCCGACGGCGGCTGGTTATGGTCTCGTTGTCATTCTCAATCATACGACGTAGTTGAGGATCAAGGCTATCCTGCTGGAGGAAGTCACTTGGGATTTCATCTTCAGTATGTGAATCGCTATCAGACGATGAATCTGAGTCTTCCTCAAAATGCACCCGGCGGGGAACCGGTGTTTCTACGGCCGTTTCACTGGCCAAGTCGGTTTCCCCAAAGGCTTCCATGGCGGTATAGAGCTGTTCTTCGTCGAAAAACGACGCAGCTGAAAGCAGCATGTGGTCATCAAACACATTGGGGCCAGCCCAATCGTGGGAATTGGCAACGCTGACGGTAGAGGCAGTCAAGATGCCATCAAAATCATGCTCGTCCTCTGACTCCACGATCAACAGCTCCTCCAACTTTTCTACATCGTGATCTTCATCATCGTCTCCATCGCTAATGTAGTCAACTGCAGCGTAAACATCATCGGAGCTATCTTCCGAGTCGTTATCGCCACTGCTCTTTTGGCCATCGTATCCGTCATCATCCGATAGCCTCATCTTCTTCGTTCTTTTTGTGGATTTCATTCCCGCCTTATGTCCTTTGTCACGACGACCATAAGACGGGCCACGGACAGCCGGTGGGTCCTCTTCGTCATCAGCATCTGACTCGTTTACATCGTCACTGAGATCTACAGAAGAGACCGACGACACGCTGGAGACGGATGAGGAAGCCCTCCGTTTCCTGTCAGCCGCCAGGGACCCAAGGGAGATGGCCTTGTTTGATATTCTTGGAGAGTGTTGCCCGATGCGGGACATGGGGCTCGAGTTGCGATGGCGGTTCACTCTGCCGGCATCCTTCGAGGACCTCTTAGGGGAGAGAGTAGTTGGCGGCATTGTGTCGACAATAGTATTGTTTAAAAATAATAATTGAAAAAGAGTATGGTCCAATACGGATCCGATTTGGTTTTGGGTACCTCGGGTTGACAAAGTTTTAACACGTTTGCAAGCCGCAGTGTATTGCGTCAGAGATTCCGTAGTAGGTCTAAGTGGCTGATGATAAACACCGGATTTGTTGATTTCCTTTGCCGTCAATTCGTTATGCGTAGGGAGAGTCAGGGGGATGTTCGTTATCGTTTGATAGAGGTGGAGGGATTGGTGGTGAAAGGTTCAGGGTTCGGAGAAGAGGGGATTGTATCGGAACAATAGAGCAAAACTTTTCGAGCGTGAAAGCACCTCACCGTCCACCGCGGACGTCAATGTACTTCTTCTGTAACTGTACTTGGGGGCAATTTCGACGCTGCCAGACGTTGCGTCGAAAGAGAAAACAAATATCGTCAAGTCGATTGAGGAAACTCGGAGCTGCTGGACTGGGGAGCAGGAAAAGACCATCGTGCCCCCCAGCGAGGAATCTACAGCTCAACGAAGGCCATTTTGGCAACGAACTTTTTGACGATGTTTGTTGATAAGGACAGTGAAAAGAATTTTCTATAGCGTGTAAAAAGGAGGGGAATCTGCGACGTTGGATGGCAGATCGAATGAGGGGTGGATTGGGATGTTTGGGAGAAGAAAAGCCGGGAGAAAGAGAAGGGAGACAGAAGATCAGCTAGTGTACTGTATCACCGCCGTCACTGGCCCGTTACAAGACGGAACGGGCTTGGGGATGGGGCGGGCCAATTTTTCCAATCATAGTGGGGCTTGCATCACCCAGTGGAGGGTATTGTCATGCTTGATTGGCCAGGAACCACTAAAGCATGCATCATCATTGGTCGGTGGGTGTTCACCGCATCTTTTTTTTTTTCTCTCTCTCTCTTTTCTCTTAGTTTCTTTCCCTACTGGTTTCTCCTAGCGGCCGGAACCAATGAACGAATGGGTCTGTAAGGATTTGATTTGAGGCGATATCTGGCATCAGTCATCGAGACTTACACTGGAATATGGATATGGGCCAGATCGATTAGTTACCAGACTCACTGCTACAGTTGAGTCACAACCCTCGTATAATACCGTACTCGACCCTCGGGATGTAGTTACGAAAAACTGAGAGCTCGTAAGGAGAACAGATCTAGATGTACTAAGGACTGGACAGGAGGATTTCCGTTGGGTATCTTATTCTGCAGCTTGCGTCGATGATCCATCAACACTAACGACACTCACCCCGTACCCAGTTTTGCGCTTGCCATGTCAGAGATACAGGGCGCTTGGCCCGCTCTTGGGTTTACGAATGGAAAAATTTCAATCCGACGGAAATAATGAGATTGTTAGGACAAGCGAAAAGGGGACCAGACAAACTAGAATGCCTCATTTACGAGGCATGTTTCCTCGTCCCGCAACTTGTAACGACGTTTGAAAAATCTCCTACATTTCCGACATACGTACGTCGATCGTTTTTGTTCTTTTTTTTTCTTAATTTTTCTTCTTCAAAACCATATCACAGCCAAATACGGGAATAGCGCACGAACTACCAATAGCCCTGTAAGTGCGAAGAATGTAGATCCCTTCTGAGGCTCTCATCTCCAATGAGGGGTCATGTGTCATGTGGAATGCAATATCAAGTACGGAGTATGTAAGAAAACGATCTTCCAACGTATGCGCCAAAATCTCCGTAACATCATTACACCTTTCGACGGGAATGGCATTGCCTAGAAGGATTGGGACAGGAAGATGTAATATGTACAGACTAAGGAACATACGTACAGGCCCCATCAAGCCAGGGGGCTTTCTTTGAACCGTGCTTCCTGCACGAGCCTGCAGCCACTACATCATCAATCTCCAGACCTCAACTTGTATTTATCCGAGAAAAGTGATTCATCATATGAGTCAAGCGGAATAACAAACCATGTATCTATGAGTGGCAGAATGGAATTTTTATCGGCGGTTCGTTGAATCGCTGCCGAGTACCGCAGAATTACAATGGTCCCTCCATCAAGAAAATGTCTGTATCATTCTCTGATTTCCCTATCCTGATTTGGATTGGCCGAGGTCCGCCACTAGCGGCGGCCGTCGACCGCGCCAACGACTGAAGTAATGATTCATTTGCAAATTCTATTTTATTGGTTTTGTCTGGTCTCGTCGGACGACTGTCGTCCCTCTGGCTTCATATTTTTTTTTTTCCTTTCATAATTCCTCTCCACAGTGGCAAGCATTAGACAATACTATAACACATGGAAAGGAGAGGGAGCGGGACAGCGATATCAATATTCCATTCGAGATGAATTCCCGCCGTTGCCGCTGTCAGGGCATGACCACGACATTGCCTGACAGAATGGAGTAGTAGGAAGAGTATTAGGAGTTAGGTAGTTAGTGCTCCTTGATGGAGTATGAGCGAGCACCGACTATTGCCTAGATCGTACATATACATATTTACCTACTCCCTTAAAAATACCTAGCCTTTGTAGTCGACACTGGTAGGCATGATGCATGGCCTGATTGGGTTAAAAGGAGCGGTAAGGGGACAGCTGGCTGCATTGGAATGGTTGTCGAATCGTGGAACTGATTATCTCTATGCAGGATGAATGGGCCACCTATGTATGCAGGCGCGCTATCCGGTATGGCTCAATCCTGGGCAAGCGGGCTATACAATGGGTACACTAATTTATAATACTCACATGGGTATAAATGGGTGGGGGGCTGTTAAATCCGCATCCGGCTGCAACATCAGCTCGTGAACCCTGAACTTATTGGGTAAAGTCGAACTATTTATTGTATTGGTACTAGTTAGTAGTAGTACTACTATATACAGATAGCAGGAATCACCTGCATTTCTAGTCCAGAATATTCCGTATGTATGTACAGTTGTCCGTTCCCCACATCGGTGTCTTCCGTCAGATACTAGTACGGACAGCAAATACTTCACATTCACCAGGGTTGGAAGGCATCAATCGGTGGGTGCTACTAGTATTATCTACCACAAGATATCCCGGGATCATGTGGCATGGAGGGTACTTTTCTACTCTACTATCTCCATCTATTGAACCTTCATGGACCCCTAGTAGTGCCTAAGTTAGGGACTCGCAGCCCTTTTAGTAGGGACTGTCAAGACGGTAACGTCTGGTATGGTACCGGGCTCCAACTAAGCCATTTATGTTTACTAGTGATGAGGACCCATTACCGGGCACTTACTCATGATCGGCAATCCCCGAGGGCCTCATTGGCCAATGTATACTCATTCTCTGCACCCCGCACCCGCCGACTTTTTGCCAGAGAGGCATCCATGCCTTAAAATATCATACCTACAGGTAGCGGTGCATCGCTGGGGGACGACACGCTAGGGTAATATTTAGCAGTAGCTTCGAGGCACCTCTCCCATATGTGCTCCATACGTGCAGACTGCCTCGGGGGTCTCTAAAATGAGACCAGAGAGTAGCGCAGAGCCGATCTTCCAGAAAATTCCGGGACGCGAGGATGGGCCGGGTTGATGCCGACCTTCCAGTACGCCTCATGGAACCCGTTGAATTGCCACTCGGGACCGCAAATCCGCAGTTTCTGGCCGGACCGATCCCATTCCATGGCTCGCGGGAGATTAGGTGCTATCTTGGAATAGAACAGGTGGCCAATTTTGACGTCCTCTCTCCCCTCCAGCTGCTGTTGTTTTTTATTTTCCTCTTTTTTTCTTTGCTCTGCGAGTCATTACTCATCATCCCCCGATGCGACTTGACTGGCTGAAGAAGACGACATTGTCATATTGCTCGTATTGTGAAAATGGAATCGTCATAGTCATCTGCATAACCTAAAATCCTTCAAAGTAACCAATAAAACCAAGGGCCCAGTTCTGGACTTTTATCCTGGCATCATGACCATACAACAAGCTTCATGAAGTAAACAAAGGTGGTATCAAACAGTAACCCTGGGTTTGCTAACCCAGACACGAAACCAGCAAATAAGAAAATTCAAAATCGAAACACAGACTGAAACAAGGAGGTATAATCACGTTCCCGGATACGGCTGAATTTTGGTAGCCGGTGCTGGCTTTTGGCCGGACCTACCCCAAATGGATAAAATTGACTTTGTTCTCGTGGGCTTAAGGTTCTCATCCTTCGCATCGTTCTTCTCCGGCTGTGTACTCGCAGCAGCGGCAATAGCTCTCTCACGAGACTGCTGAGCATCTTTCACTCCTTCCCGGATTTCAGCGGCCGAAGCACCTTGTGGGGCAGTGGTAGTGAGAGTCTCGGTGGTTCGAATTTTCTCGTCAGATGAAGACTGCTCGTTCAGCTTTTCTATCTCCTCTTCAGTGACGAGACGTTCATTCTCGAGGCGGACTTCGCGACCACGTTTATGGCAGTACCAAAGAACGAATAAAAGGACTGTGTATCGCAATTGTCAGCATTTTACGCCAATAACTGTAAGCCTGGCGTAGAAGGCTACCGTCAATCGCACTTACGAGATAGAGCCAATGACCAAAGCACATTCATACCCAGCACGGCAGGGAATCGAGCCTTCAAAAACGCCACGATAGACCGTAGCATGCCAATAATAGCCGCCGGTTTCCCAACCAGCTCTTTCAGACTGGGAACCTTGATACCTATCTTGCTGGCAGCGGCGGCTGCCTTGCCAATGTTGTCTACATTAACACCGCTCTTTGCGGCCCTTTCACTTGCCACAGCGATCATCTCGGGCGCCAAAGTCTCTGTCCACTTCTCTGGGAGCTTTTCAATGAGCTTCTGTATCGGCCCGGGAAGTTTAGAGTATGAACTTTGCAATTGCGTGTTGCCGTTGGTAAGGAGCATCTCAAGATCATGATAAGCGGTCGGGACTCCGTTAATCAAGTCCTGGAAGATCAGCTTGAACTTGCGCAGAAGTTCCTGCATCTCTTCGCTCATCGAGAAAACACGGTTATTATCTGCTGCAAGGTTCAACCTTTCCAGTATCTCCATCATATCCTCTTCCTGCATTGCGTCACTGTCGTTCTTGGAATTGGTGGATGGGTTAGTCTGCGTGTCGTCCGATGTTAGAGTCTTTATCGGCTGTTTGTCCTATGACCATAAAATATCAGAATGGCTAGCTACATAAAAAGGCGACGGATAAAAACCAAGGGCCGAGAAAGAGCTCACCTTCTTCACAGTGGTCTTTCTCCGTATCCAACTGCTCCAAGTTTTCTTCTTCTCCCCGGCCTGCGGAGGACTTCCATCTTTGGAGCTCTGTCTTCGAGGATCGGGACCAGACCCTTGTTCCTCCTTCTCCCGAGCCTTCCTTGCTTCTTCACCTAGCTCTCTGAATTCTTCCAGAGGTGACACTGGTGACAGAAGGGTATCAGGCGCATCAGTGGCAATGGGGCTGACAGGCGACTGGCTATCATCAACTGCGCCGGTAGGTGACTTAGGGGCTTCATTTGTAGGCTCGGACACAATATTTCGCAAGAAGGCTTCGTCCTCAGATGTCAGCACTGGGTCGTGCGACTTCACCTGAGACAGACGTCGCCAATGCTTGAATTGCTGCATGTTGTGCTACTTCATCTAAATAGGACGAATAAAGAAAGGGTCAAAGTATAAAAAGAAGTGTGTGCAATGACTATATTCCTCTAGGGTAACTTAAAGGTAGTGGCGAAGTTAGAAAGGCAGTCTGACCGGCACGGTTGGGATCGAGCTGAGCAGATCGACAGAGGGGGCACGGAGAGTATTATATGGCTAAGTCGGTGAGCCTTCTGTTTCAAAAACAACGATCAGAGTATCCCTGGATGATAATGACCTCGATTTGAAACGTTTCTCAAGTGTTTCAAAGACCAACAACATTCATCTTCATTTAAATCTGAAGAAAGAAAACTACACATGCGTTCCGGAATCCAGGAACCTCGCAAGCTTCGGTCCTGGGCGATGATATCACTACCTGATCTGTGCGTGTGGCTTTCATGCGCCACATCAATTTACTGCACAGCCACCGTTACTCTGCCGAACTATGATTGGCCAGCTACTCACCACATTGACAAGTGATACTACAGTAGCACTTGCATGTTACGCTTTTCACTAATGTAGGAGCATTGATATGGTATTATGATCTATCATCTGTCTGGTGCCAGCATGTACGCACTACATCTGCCCCTCACTTCTGACGGCTTTGAATCAGACTCCAGTAAAATACAGACATCCCCCGGTTACTTATATATTTCTCAACATCATCTCTGGATGTTGCTTACGGTGCCATTACTCTCAACAAATACATACTATAGAAGCTAAACACCACTAAACTTTCAGCTAGATAAAGGTAATTATAGTTCAGTACGACTCACCAAGCTCTATATATAGACTTATCGTGTGACCAGAGACACTGCTACCATTCTAATGCAATTAGGGTTGCCACGTCGTGAATTCAATGATATGAAAATGACAAATATATATTGACCCCTCACCCTTAGTTCCACTCTATACACTCGTAACAACCCGGTACACGCGTGATTAATTACCACGGACTGGCTATATAAAGTGTGGCCCGGGCAGGATCATACTTAGGGTCTCATCACAGTGACCTCTTGGCCCAGCTGGGCGCACATTTGCGGCCAGACATTGTGATTTTCCAATGATGAAGAAATTAGTTCAGAGCACTATATGATCATCAACTTCTAGTTGCTAAAACATCGACTGGAGATCATGCAAAAAAAGAAAGAAAGAAAGAAAGAAAGAAACCCACTGAAATGCATATTTGAGCTTGTATAACAAGTAACCAGAGTGCAAAGTAATATCTCTTATCCAACTACTGAGTAGAGCCTGTCGGTATAATGGGATCGCAGCTGAATATCTTCTAGTAGTACAAATGGCCATGAGTTGCCGCCCCCCCTCTCCCTCCCCCCGCGGGATGCGGATCTAGATATACAAAGATCGACCTGGCTGCAAGATCAACAACCATGATTATGGAAACGGTTCGAAGTTACTGAACGACTACTTATTTTTTGGCATGGGCAATCTCATATATGTAGGCTGGGGCTAACAAGCTCTATAAATTCTAGAATATTTAGAAATAATTAAGATAGAGGATGGCACTAATATACAATATCAGCCTCAGTATTAATCCCCAGAGACATCACCCGTATCTTGTATAATCTCTCTGAAACGCTTTCGACACTCTTCCCTGTCTTCTGCGCTACCATCAAATACGTCAAAGACAAGAGTCTTTTTAACTCTCATTAAATCCAACCATCTTGCGTAACGCCCTCGATGGAACTCTACAGTGCCATTTTTCAACATCTCCGGCTGTGGGTACGACACCCAAACCCGACGGAGGCCGGGGAGACCAGCGATTTCAGCACAAAGAACAGTCCATGACAGCAACTCTCGCTCTCGAATCAAAGATTCTGAGAGAAGAGAGGTGGGGCACAGCTGGACCTGTCGAATATTGTTTCTCGCGAATTCAGACAGGTGATCTTTCAAGTACATCAATGAGATGGGGCTTGATGAGGCTGAGAATATGGTGTTCGCGTATAGGGACGGAAGGGCTTCATAATAGATCTGTTGGTTTGTCTGGAGTAAAGCTGCTGGCAGAGGTATGGAAGGTGTGCGGGTGTATCTGAGCTCTCGGGGTCGTCGTTCGTCTGGGCCATCCGTGTATAGTATCGGACGACTCGCACGCCTGGCACGATCGACAGTGACGAGGATGTGATCGCAGGTAGTAGCGAAGGTAAATTGATAGATAAGCAGACGAATCTCGCCTGGAAGGTCCAGAAGACTTGGAAAGACAGTGCATTCTTGGTTGGGTGTCTGTCGAAATAGACTGAGAAGCTTTGAGAGTGCTTTTCTGTGGAATTTTGTCTTGCAAGTTGTTAGTCTGTGTTTCATGGTATGCAAAAGTGAATTTCTAGGGCAACAGCAGGAACAGTATTTCTATTAGATATGCTGACTTTGTGTGTCGGGAGATTGGCAGAGTGCAGCGTAATATAGTACAACGCAAAGGGAGGGTGGCACTAATTATACTAGCTGCAATATTCTTGTAGACCGCAGGATGAGCACTCATAGAGCCTTATCGTTAGCCCAATCGAGGAAATACTTGTGGCTATGATCTGCAATCTGGGATCGAAAGCATAACTGATCAGGACAGCAAAAAGTTCGTCTCGTAAATAGTCCCCGTTCAGTTATCTGCTATGTTTAGTTCTAGCCTCGAATTAAAGTCATAAATCTGCGGCTAGGAAAAGAATAATAAAAAGAAAGAAAAACGAAGGAGTGGCCACCGAGCATGGTTCTTGCTATAGGTTAAGCTATACATTCTGTACTGATAACATTTGCAACATACATTCCACGGTCGTGGGGACTACGTAGAAATACTCTCCACCTATTCCATAAACTTCTCGTGGGATGCCTCGCTGATAGTTCAATTTCGCTCGTGCGCAAGGAGAGTAGAGCCTTATCGGCTGACGCTCCTTACTCCGTGGGTGCATAAGGGCTACTCTTGCGACGGATAATAGGCGGCTATAGGATGGCGAAACAACTTTCGCAATATTGCGCGATAAGGTTGGACAAACTAGAAAAGAACAAGTGCAACTTTCCAGACTGATACGAGTCAGAAAAGAGGTAACCGTAGAAAGGGAGATCCATTCAAACTTACTGCACCCTAATCGTTTTGATATACTAGATGCTGATCAACTGTGGCGGAGCCGTAGGGAATACCTAGCGAGCATCTGCAGTGATTACCTATGATTTGTGAAGAGAGTTACATTCGTATAGAAAGAGCTGGCTTGTGATTAGAATATGCTGAAATGAATCTTGTTCACACATTTTTCCATGCAACCTTGAAACAGATTATATAGCAATCAATTTAGATCTCTTCACGAGGGAACTACTAGGATCTACGCCGTCATGTGGCCGATCAGCCACCCATCTCACCATCACATGATTTATTCCCCGCATCTATATAAGATTCTCTTTTAGCTCCATCGTGGTTCTCTCGTTTCCTTTCTTGCGCTCTCCAGAGTCGACCAAGTCTCGCTACGTGAATCTACCCCACCTATGTGGGTTTATGTATGCGAAAGCCAGCTCCCAGGAATCCTGTGCCTTCTCAACAGTCTGTAGGCTTTCATTTTCATTAATGAAGGCTTGCGATTACGAGGAGGATCTTGTCTCGGGAAGGCTTCCAAGACTCTCTGTTTCATGCAATGTGCATGAGTCGGTAGCGTCATTCGTTTATATCGATCACCTTGTTCAGTCATTTCCTTTCGTTTGGCTCCTTCTGTCAATCTGTTGTCTCTACGTTTGGATGTCCCTAGTGTCATTTCTGGCCAAGTTCATGGGTATGGACGATAGGCTGAAAACCTCCAATCGCTCGTTCACTCGAAGCGATCGGGTCGGCAAGTCTAGAAGGTCACCAAGGAAGACACACGGAAGGCATGTAAAGGCGAAAAAAATGCAAGAGAAGGTGGAAAGTCAGTCACCGGCTACGTGAGTAACTAACATAATTTCTTGTCCCCAAGATGCCGACTCCTCCCTGTTGTAGAGCCCTTTCTTAGATAGAAGAGTTTACGCTGATCGTAGATAATTTCGATAGTCCTCTTACGAGCCCTATAGTCACCATGATCGTGAGTCACGAACAACGTGTCTTCGTAGCTCATGAGGAAATACTGTGCCGCTCGCCTTTATTCCGATCCCTACTCAAAGATGAGTCTGTCGGGGACAGCATGGATAAGGCAGTGGCCCTGCCAGATGAGTATGTCTTCAAATGAAGACCAGCACCAGCACCAGCACAAGTCCCTAACACATCACAGAGAGCCAGAAATCTTATCCTGTGTTCTTGAATTCCTGTACAAGGGGGATTATTCCCCGCGCCTGCTCCGTAATAAGGAAACCAACTCGTTGGAGCTCGAGAAAAGCCATAATGGCACCCCCCATCCCGGTAGCCACGGGTCGAGCGAAGCGACTATGTTCCACTCCGCTGTAGGTGATATCGTCCTCAGGGACACTGCTGTGTACTGCGCAGCCGAGAAGTATGGACTGGAGGAACTCAAAAGCCTTGCTATTCGCAAGCAAGGCCTTCAGAGCGGAATCCCCATCGATGTGATTTTACGATCCGCTCGGTATGCGTACGACAACACGCCGGACTCGGAGTATCGACTGCGCGCTCACTACTTGGCTATGATCATTCGGACCCGAGAGATTTTCAAAGCTAGTGGGACCATGCAGAATGAGATGGAGATGGGGCATAAGTTCTTTTTTGACCTGTTTGTTGCTATGTGTAACCATATAGATGATCTTGAAGAGATGAGGTTAGTCTTCTCCTATTTTCTGCTTAAAATCTTTTTTTGAACCTGAATAGCTGCTTACATTATCTATAGTAATGACGAATCGCTTAAGATGACCTAAATGACTGCACAGCAAGCACGACGATATGTACAGAAAATCATGAAAAAAAAAAGAAATTCTGATCTGCATACCAAAGAACCGAATAAGACTGTTTGAGCTAAGATCAATCGGTTCCGTTCCATGGCTCACGCTGGATTCTTCATTTCTTCGAGGTTGGCCTAACATATCATTCGATGTGGTTGTTAAAACTACATCAGTATCATCTTTTAATGAACCTTTGAGGCTTGATTTGTTTGTTTTCGGCGCCGCTCCTTGAGCAGAGTCTTCATGATCGTTTTGCCAGTCTTTGGATTTAATTTTCTCTCTTGAATTATCGCGATTTTGTCTGTCCCAGGTTATTTGATATCTAGGGATGTATGATTGATGTCGGAAAGTAGAATGATCTAAGCTAGGAATTGAGAGACTAGGCCACCTCATTTTACAACCCCGTAGACCCTTTTTATACAGAATTACATGGTTGTATTATTATAACAACTATTAAAATTTCCTATTAATACATCCTATCTAAACTATCGGCGTAACCCTGTCGCCTCAGACAGATGAAAGTTGACAGACAACAGAGACGCTTGCTCGCTTGCTCACACACAAATCTTTGACGTACTCGCATCACAACATGGAGCGATACTAGAAACCCACAAAATAGACACAAGAAAACGGAAATGTCCCATGGAATACCAATACGGAATTAAGACTTCGAGTTCCCATTGGGGATGGAGCGCTATTAGGCAGCACTCTTCTTCCTCCGGCCTCGCTTCGGTTTTTCCTCAGCAGGTTCCTCTTCGACAGGCTCCGCTTCAACAGGCTCCGATTCATCGGTTTTCGCAGCAGCCTTCCGTTGGCGCTTCGCGGCGGGCTTAGCGGTCTTGGTAGGAGCTTTTGGGGATTCCTTGACTTCGGTGTTACTCTTCGGGGCACGCCCCTTCCTGGTTGCCTTAGGCTTTGCGGGAGCTGCCGTGTCGTCGTCTGTTTCTTCCTTTGTCGCCTTGTCGGCTTCGGAGGCTCGTTTTCCACGTGCTCCTTTCTTGGGCTTTTTAGTTTCCGGTGCCTCTTCAGCCTCGTCCTTGATTGACGGACGGCCGCGCTTCTTGGTCTTTGGCTCAGGGGACTTTTCTTCAGCTTCGCTCTCCTGTATATATGGGTTAGAAAGAGCTGTATGCTGGGAACTTGATAATGGTGGTGAGACAAACCTCAGCGGCAGCCATCTTCTTCTTGGATCCACGCTTGCGGAAGCCATTTTTACCAGGACGGTTCATTTCAATATCCTATATCTATCAGCACTTGGAATCGACTCAATCGAGCACAGAGCATGAATCCAGAAAAAGGACGGTTGTCTGAGACTAGATAGAATAACATGGAGTGACTTACCCCCTTCCACTCCTCGTCATCAACATGGCCCTGCCCCAGCGCCTTCTTAATCTTCTCCTGATTTTCCGGAGTAAGATCATCGAAGCCATCTAGCTGTTCGTAATCCTTCTCGTCACCATCCCCGAGATTTTCACTGAGACTAGCAATGATTCTGGGTGTTACGCAGCCCCTTTGAAATGCGTTTAGTCTCGCAACTGTTTCAGGTCTCTTCAGTTAAGGAGGAGCTCACCAGTGTCTCCAGAAAAATGCCTGGATACGCTCCGTGTCAACCCAGGTGCCGAGACGGAGCTCGCCTTTGGCGATCTTAACCTTCTCATCCTTGCATTCTTTGTTTTGACAGCCGGCTCTGCCAGTGGAGGCTTGCTCTGTTCCATGGTTATGATAGTGCTCGATGCATGGAAATGAAAAAGGGATTAAGCAGCATCCGTATATAATGGGCGTATCGGGTATAAAAAAAATAAAAACCGAAGAACTCAAGAACGATAGAAGGGGGAGATATAGAGGGAAAAATAACATTCAAGAAAAGGAACGGTGCGACATCTGCCAAGTTCAAGCGCCCAGCGGCTGATAAAGTAACATGATTGGGAACACAACCGCAACCCAAGGACGACAGCAAACAGATCCAAGATCACAACGGGGTAGATCCGATCGGATCAAGTTATGGCAATGATATACTACTAAACTACTTTCCCAAATACAAGACAGAGAAAATTTTTTAAAAAAAAGTCACTCACCCAAGCGATAGGATGGCATGTTAAAAAAAAATCAGCGATGCAGCTGTTTTCCTGTCCCGTCGTGCGAACGATGCGCGAAAAAATCGCAATATTATTCCCGGATGAGAGATTGTACGTCGATCACCAATAGTGAGATTGAACGGTATTTGTCTCTCATCCAAACAGTAGAGAAGCAGGGGGAAGAGGATTTGCAAGAGGGAAAGAGATGGAGGATGAAGGGAGGAGAGAACAAATCGACAAAAGCCAGAGCAACGGAACACGCCACCGACCAAACCCGCAGCTTGCTCGCTCTTTCCATGGGTCTCAGGTCAACTCCTCTTTATTCCTTTGGGTTTTCATTGTTATTATTTCTTTTTTCAAATGCTTCTTAGTTGTCCTTGGTCAGGTTTCTCGTCTTTGTGATTGATGAATCATAGCCGGCTTAATTTTCTTTTCTGGTTTTGAGCCTTGGTGGCCTGGTAATCCGGTTTATGGTGGGTAGTAAGTATACTGTACCCTATACCTCATTCCTATACTTTGAAATCGCACAAGTTGCCTAGCAATGCCCATGAAAAACAAGGGTGACAGTATATCAAATTAGAATAGCATTTATATCCCATTAACTGTTTATTTTGTCTCCCGCCCAAAATCTAAGCGGATATTAGCAATGCCGATAAGAATGCGAGTGAGCAGCCAGTGCTGATGCTCGCGACCCTAAATAGGCATCGACCAGATATTGTGGGGGATCGAGCAAAGTGTAGCATCAAAGAAACTTAAACCTTCTCTCGAGAACGAGTAGCTAATTCGATCTTCTCAAGTGTAGCAATATGCTTTCGCAACATCACAACTGCCCCCAGACTGAGCCGAGACACGAAGGCCGATGCCGCCTGCTCCTCACTCAACTTTTCACTGGCGAGTGTGCGGTTGTGATGCTCAATCATGTTAAGAGCTTCGTCAATAGCCCGACGCAGTAGTCGTGGGCGGATGCAAGCATCGTTGTGCTCCTGCCGGGGGTCTGCGAGATAGTGCCAGGCGAGAACATCTTCTAAACCGGCAATAGGGTTTTCAAGGGCGTGTCGGATAAATGTTCGCGTTAGTAAAAAGGCCTTTTCAGTGTACTGGGTTGACTCGACGCGCCTGTCTTCCTCCACAGCAAGTGTTTCGTAGCCAGCCTCGTCTAGATCGGGTTAGTACTCGTGGTAGCCCGCTCGTGAAGATATACGTACTGTAGAATGGCGTTTTTACCAACACGAGGCCCATGATTGAAACCAAGACCTGTAGGACCGTTGAGCTGGTGGGAGACCAACTTTCTGTGGGATTCTTGCCCGGCCAAGTTCCTAGGAGGCTTAGACAGATATTGCCATTTTCTCCCAGGTTCGGATTGATCATCCCATTCCTGCCCGTCCATGAGTGGAAATAGGCTGCTGGGGGACGAGTAGGATAATTCTCAGGAAAGTGGAAGTCAATCACAAACGGTGCGTGCTCATACGGTGTTCCTTGAGGCCCAATTATCAGAACCCGCAGTAAGTCCATCCTAGACTCCCATGTCCGTACGAAAATTCCACTTGGCAAGGAGGACTGGAGAATTTCATATTCTTTTTGTATGCGCTTGGTACGCAATCCAAAAGCTTCACTCGAAACCCTAGAAAAGAAAGGGTGGTCAGAAGGAGGTGAGCTTTCTAACAGGGAGAAACCCTCAGGACATGACAACGGCAAGTCTATCGAGAGTAAGAGTAGTCTATTTCCCACTTGAGAGACTTCAGACAGGGCCCCATCAACACTAGGCTTTTCCTGCTCGTCAGAACTGGGCCTCTCAGGAGGACTGATAATTGATAATGCGGGGGCCGTCAGACCATCAATGTCATCTCTATCGGCTCTCACGTCCTCAAAATCCTCGTCGTCAAGTTCGGGTTCGCCTTCTGTCATCCAGTCATCATCCCCACTATCATCGTCAAGACGCTCGCCACCCTCATATTCAATTGTCTCAGTGAATGAGACATCATCTGGTTGTACGAAACGGGCGATTCCCGCAAGGTCAAGCAGCTCAAATGACGGGAGTGGCACAGGTGGAATTATATTATCCTCATCAATTACCATCATAATTCTCTCCCATGGCACGTGAACATCACGAACATTGTCGGCACCTACAATTCGAATGGTGATGATGCCCTCAATGTCTATTGAAATGATCTTGCCAATGAAGCTTGTTGGCAATTTGATGTTGAATTCCTCATGGTGTACGCTGTATCTGGAAGGTACAGGTGATGTGTCAATCTCAGTTGTCCTTTTAAACCATTCGGAGTTCACCATGGATAACTTCATAGTTTCAAGATATAAAAAAGTCTCAGAGAAAGTGGCGGGAGAGAGGAAGCTCAACCGGCAAGGGCCAGTGGCTCTACTTGGCTCACTGTCAAGCGTCGGTATTGATGACTGGTGAACTCTCTCGGGTACCAGAAGCACTAAGTCGTTTAGTGCCCTTTGCATGCTAGAATATGAGCAAAGCTCGTAGAGCGAGACTTCTGTGACGATATCGCTAAGTTCACCCAGGAAGGCTCCAGCCACTAACATGTTTCCCTGATGTGTCATTTTGATATCTGGATCCTTATACCAGCGGACAGATGCTATCCTTTCCCGGCTATCCACATTCTGAACCACCCCTGATCTCCTAATGTGTAACATTTCCTTCATATGGTGCCCAAAAGGCACCGTGTTGTTCGTGCAGGGCTCCTGGATAGCCTCGACACCATCTTTCAAGACAACCAAATTTCCAGGCCAGACTTCGTTCTCAACGCCATAGAACTTGTAAAGAGAAGTGGCTGCTTCGGTGGTGGTAGTCCCATCTTGCCACTGAATAGTGACCTCCGTTTTCATGGACGTCACACGGAGGATGTTTAAATCGTAACCAAATGTTTGGTCAGTGGGCATATACTGATATGCAGGATACTCCGCAGCTGCAGATATTGAATCCCGGAAACGTACCCTATCCCCAATACTAAGCCAGTTGTCTGAATGAACAGGCTTGCTATTGGGGCCATTCCGGGGAGCCTGCCCAAAATCGCATACCACTGCATTTCTACGGAGGGTAGATGCCCTTATGACTTCGATATTTGTGCCATCACGGGGTATGCCTGCCGCAAAAACATTTGGACAGAGCCAGTCGACATGAATATCCATGGCCGGTGTAGCTATGACATAGCCTTCTGGCTGCGAGAATGAAGCTGCACTGGAGGATAAGTCACCTCTGCTTAGATTATTTCTGGGCGTAAAGGTAAATTGGCCAGGGTACACGAAGTCTGACTCTGTGGACCAAATTGTGCCACCATTAGCTAAGGGGTAACATTGCGTCGCACCCATGTTGCCAGGCAATGCCACAAGATTGTCGGTTTTGAATGAAAGCGGAAGCTCCAGGGCAGTAGGATCGAGGGGAGACACAACGGTTTGATTTGGAAGTAGTAGTACAGCATCACGATCAATGCCATGGATGACTCCGAGCTTCTGTCGGTAGATGATATAATCGCCTTCCGAAAATTCTTCGTATTTCTTGAGTTCAATCATTGGAACATCATGCAAAAGCAAAGGCTTTGTCGGATCATTCTCAACTGCTAGGCTGCCTTCACGCTTGACAGCCTTGTCGGTGAACTTGAGGGAGCCATACTCGCCAGTTTCAGGGTCAAGCTCTCGATAAGCGATAGGTTCAAGGTTGCATGTTGCAGAGGTACTGATGACTGTACCACTGATCGTATCATCAGGTTGTCGCTTGACTGTATCGCCAAGATCAAAAGTGCGGTCAAGAAGTTCAAGGTCGCTCTCATGTATGAGAGCATTTCCTTGTGAGGGCTCTGGGAAGCTAATAAAATTATACCCCTTTGGCGGCTAATGAGAGAATAAACTTTCAGTACCTAAGAGAGGATCGGTCGTTCGGTTATGGTTACATACTATTCCTGTTCCCAGAAATTCCCCCAAGTCCTTCTCCGGAACTGGAGTATAAGAAACGAGTAGGCATTCGCCCAAGCTCAGGGGTTCATCGTTATCATCCTTGGACAGGTCAATTCAGCGACTGCTTCGATTGTCTAAACCATTGAAGAACGGCGAGAGATAAAGAGAGAGAGCATACATCATGGTAAGTTCTCTATAAACGAACATTTAGCCAACATACACCGATATCCATCAAACGGCGTTACTTACGCAGACATGTCCCACCAAAGCAGGATTGGACTTTAAACAGCACACATCACTAATGTTAAACTGTAGATAATATATCAGTTCCTTGCTGAAGAATCCTACTAGCATCATACTAGTTTTGATGCTAGTACCAACCTTCACACTTTTCGTCTCCTCTGCCCTAGTGGCCTGGTTAGTAAGCCCTGATCCTACGTCCATCGTGCGATCAGACGCGGGGCTTGAGCGGAGATGGTAACGACGTTAAATGAATATAGTTCGCATTAATGATGACCGAAAGGGAGCGAAGCACCCCTGACCCAAAGGAGCAAGAGACGCGTAAGTAAAAAGAGCTAGGGAATGGAGGAGACAGTGTGATTCAGTTAGTGACTAGTATAGATTCTAGACAAGTCGCCTAAGGCCGCAGTCACATGCGCTGAGGCTGTGACAAGAACCGTCTTACTAGTTAGTACTACTTCTCTATGGCAATTCCTTTCTTTCTTTGTATTCTAAGGTCAAATTACTCGACTGGTAAGCCAGGCTAAACCGAAAAGATCTCAACATGGAACAGCCAAGAAGCTAAATGGGAGGTTGACTTGACATATCGTTTTGTCCAGATCGAAATGATAAGAGATAAACACCCCCGCGCCTTCACCGCTTTGCATTTGGGTTAATTCAGCAAGTTTATCCGAGACCATCAGCATCAACATTTTTCTCCAAGCCGAGCTTCTAGCCAACTCTGTTCTATCGTGATTGGCCCAGATCATCAGCAAAAACAAACGTCATAAAATTTGCGCCGAATTTCAATCAGAGTTTCCCAATTCACCACCTCAATCTCTCGTGCTGCAAACAAGCAAACGAATCTAAGGACGAAATCGCGTCAGATCTTGCGCCGGCCAGTTCACTTCACTTCTTTGCGTAGACCGTCGCAGAATTACTTTATAAATACCCGCGTAAGGCAAACGCAAAATCTCCACAATGTCCGAACCTGGCCCAGAATCGATCCCTACAAGCGCGGATCCGCGTAGCAAGCGGCCGATCAAACGTCGTGTTGTTACAGCACAGTCGGAGCAAGCTTCTCAGGTTCAATCGCTCTTTCGGGACCCCACGAAGGAGATCAGGCTCCCCGATCCTTCCAAACAACGATCATCGGCATCATTACCTCCTCCACCGGAAATTGTGGCGAATGTTCAAGGTTCTTCTGCTGGTGCCGGCTCCGGAGAATTCCACGTTTATAAGGCCAGTCGCAGGAGGGAATATGAGCGCCTACGCATGATGGAAAGCGAGGTCAGTAAGGAGAAGGACGATAGAGATTGGGAGAAACAACGAGAGGAGGCGAGGCGGAAGGACGAAGAGAAGACGGAGAAAAACCGGAAACGGAGAGAAAAGAGGAACGCGGCCAAGAATAAAAAGAAGGACGCTAGTAGCAATGGTAAGGGACCTGGCCACATGGTGGTTGATGGGCCGACCACAACGACACTCGACGGGAATAAGGGTCAAGATCAAAGTTGGCCAGCAGATGCTGTCGAACATGTGGAAACACCGGGAGTGATAATCCACGAAGATTGAGACTACGGTTGCAACTGAATCTGGGGTCAGGGGATTATCAGACCGCTGTCACTCTGAAAGTGTACGATATAAAGATACCCGTGTAATTTTTAGTCTAGGATATTCGTACAATATCAAGAGGTAATCGTGCAGCATTATGTACGCATTTTTAAACGAGTTACTAGTCCTACTCTTCGCCACCACCGAGGTTGGCACCCGCTTGCTGTGCAGATTTACCGCTGCAAATATCATCAACACGGAGGAGTAGGCATGCGGACTAATCAGGTTAGCAGCCATACCAGTAACACGACGAGAACTTATATTACTTACTTCGACAGCAGTCTTGATGCTCTGGAGCTTCACTGCTTCAGGCTCCCAAACACCGTATTCCTTCATATCGACTAGAGCACCGGAGTCACCGTCAAGACCCCATGTGGTGTGGCCTTCGGCATGCTTGGCCCTCATGCGAGTCAAGACACGAATAGGGCTTGCTCCCGCATTTTGAGCCAATGTCCGGGGAATGACCTCCATAGCGTCGGCAACAGCTTTGTAAGGCCATTGTTGAACGCCCTCCACAGACTTGGCCAGCTGGCTCAACTTGACGGAAACCGCCATCTCGATCGCACCACCGCCGGGGGACAGGCGTGGGTGAAAGATGACATTCCGAGCAACAGCCATGGCATCTTGAAGGTTGCGCTCAACCTCGTTGATGATATCCTTGGACGGGCCACGCAGAAGGATGGTGCAAGCCTTAGGGTTCTGGCATTTTCTGAGGAAAGTGAAATATTCATCTCCGATCTTTTCGATTTCGAACAATCCACAAGCCGTTCCTACGTCAGACTCCTGGAGGTCATCGACTCGATTCACGATCGTCGCACCAGTGGCACGAGCGATACGGTTGTTATCCGTCTTCCTCACTCGGCGGAGAGCTGTGATATTGGCCTTCATCAAGAAGTGCTGTGCGAGGTCTGGACGTTTGGTTAGCAATGAATCATGCCGTAGCCTGGAGCGGAAGCTTCTTACCTGAGACACCCTTCTCCGTGATGACAACATCGGGCTTGACAGCCAAGATGGCATCGCACATGCGCTTAACCTGTTCCTCCTCAATTTCCAGGATCCTATTCCAGTCATCCTCCTTCGTAATCTCGATGTTTGTCTGAGATTCACCCTTCTTGTATTCCAATGGGCAGTCAAGCAAGACGACTCGAGGGTTCTCAATTCTTCTCCGCATCTTAGGGTGGGTAATATCCTTGTTCACCATCACACCGTCGATAACTTCACTGTCTTCAATCTGGCCACCGGGAATCTTCTCAATACGAGCGTACCGCTTAATGTCAACCTCCCTCTTTCCACCACCAGCATCGAAGGAAACGGTTCGCACAGCCTTCAGGGCCAGGCTGCACATCAGCTCAGACCATCTGGAAACGAACTTCGTCCCGATGGACGACTGGATGAGAGTGTACATCGCTTTATCATCGTCGATATCAACAGGGATCGAGACCTCCTCCACGATGGCAAGGGCATCCGCTAAGGCACGCTTGAAGGCAGAGATAATGACGACGGGGTGAATGTTACGTTCGAGCTGAGGGAGGGCTTGAGCGAGCATCTCACCGGCTACTAAATGTTAGTATCCCAGCATAATATCATATTGAGAGAGCGAGGGTGGTGATACCTAGAATGATAACGGTCGTGGTTCCATCTCCGACCTCCTCATCCTGAGTACGACTGAGCTCTATCATGCTCTTTGCCGCCGGGTGCGACACCTCAATTTCTCTCAGAATAGCGTGACCATCGTTAGTCAAGACGATGCCACCCATAGGGTCGAGCAGCATCTTCAGCATGGCCTTTGGTCCAAGACATGACCGAATGATATCGGCAACACTGCAAAGTATTTTATGTTAGAGCCGAAGTGGCCAGAAAGAGTATTATCACGTACGTCTTTGCGGCAGTGATATTCGAGAGTTGAGCCTTGCGACCGACCTGTCGCTCACCAGAGTTGGTGTCTATGATTGTTAGCCATTTGAGGTCAAAGCCAAGGTGAATCCCGTTGGCAACATACTCATTACCACCACCGGTGCCTGCATTTTGGCGGTGGTCTTAACGTGCTGCGGGGAGGGAAAAGGTAAAGTTAGGTATTCTTAAAAATTACTAGAAGGGGTTCTTCAAAAACAACTGAAGAATAAGATAAATGAGGGGCGCGTTCGCTAGGGGGATCTGGAGTGCTGTGCCCGCCTTCACCATCAAATTTCCAGCGAACCTCGAAGTGGGATTGCGGATTGGAAGCTCACCCCCACTAATCCCTTTCGGGCTTAGTCTACACTTCTCCTGATTAAACCCACTCCTATCAAATCCAAACCCTTCTATTGTTTGTCGTATGTATGTACAGAGTACTACTCGCACAATAGTCTAGACGATCTGAAATATTGCAACTGCCTGCTTACGTGACATCCAGATCCTTGTTTCCTGGGAATGGAACCAGCCATCCCAGAAACAATCTTCTATCATAACTCTGGTGATTATCGTTATCTCCGTACCGGTCTTCTTGAACATGGCAGGCGTTAAGTCGCAACAAAGGCTTCGTATGTTCCAGTGTGGCCTTGGTAACTAGGCTGTTTCTTGAAAACCCTGCTCATTTTTTGGATACTCCTTCGTACATGCCAACGCATAGCGGAAATCATTGACGAGCCTCTCCGGCGAAACTGCCGCTCATGCACATTTGGCTCTTCATGAGTCGTCTCCATGTCTTCGACTGAGTGAACTACACATGGACGGGTTTTTGCGCCTGTCGACTGTGGCGTATATTTGCTGCGAATACTTCTGGCTTCAATATCCTCTTCCGTTGATGTCGAATATCTCGAAAACAAATTGAAGCGCGCACTCGAACTGTGGGAATAAAGGCCTGCCGTCACCATAGCATCATGCGCCATGTGCCTTCTATAATCCATCTCACGCATACTCTGCCACAAATACCAATCAGTCTTCTTCGAGCTTGAACTTGGCAAGCCTCCGCGACCAGCGTCCTGGCTTGCTCCCATCGTGGCTATTGAATCCTGGTACCAAATCGCCGGTGATGCCTCATGGCAGGTTGGCTTGTAGAATAAAGTGTTACTTTTCTCCCTTTTTAGTCTTTGCACGCGCTCAAAATGTAACTCGCGCATGTTGTCTTGCAAACGGAGTGGTAGCGCAGCCATGGCCACTTCGTCCAGGTTGTAAAGGACCTCTTCTTCGCTCTCTGTAAAGTAACCGTCCTCTGGGCTCCCATATCGGTTCGTTTCCCATGAGCTTCTCTCGTTATGAAACGAAAGGGGATTTGGAACGACCAATGTCGGATCAAAATAGTTTGACATCTCCATGTGTGCCATTGTATTGCTTCAGTAACAAATTGACTGCCTTAGAGATACCAGTCTTCAAGGGCAAGTTCTATTGAATTAACAGCTCTCCCGGAGCTGTGGCACTAGGTACTATAGTTTGTGTTTATTGTGGGATGATGCGCAGCACACACCGCGTTTGCTCAAGACTAATAACCTGATACAAATATGCAACGTTAGGCTTCCTGCATCCATGTTTTCTTTTTTTTTTCCATTCTCATATTGTTATGTTAATTGCCTGTATCACTTACTAAGTCCAGCCCTGTCAATATGTCGGGTGTTTCCTACTCTGCAGGTTGTCAACCATGCACATCACGAGCTCATCAGCAGTGTTCATGGGGACATTGAGTCCATAGTTAAAAAAAAAAGACAATTCAAGTTGTGTCATTCAAGCAAGGAGCATGCTTACTTTGCGACTTAGGCACTCATATTTAAAATGTGTACCAGGCTCTCTCTCAGTAGCGCGGCGCCAATTCACTCGCTTGACTCCATAATTAGAACTTTTAGGCCAGCGCTTACATTCTATAAATGCGTCGACTAGTTCAATGAAATATTTAGCAAGGCAAATCTCTTCCATTGAAGTTTTTAGTAAAATATTTTGTTCATAGAGTGGTGCTATATATAAATTACGTATATCTCCAAACAGTTTCAGATCCAGATTCACTAGTGTTTCAAGAGATTTCAATAACCCTGCGATCAAAACTCTCGACTTTCCCCGATGTCACAAATATCGAAAACCCCGTCCTCAGGGATTCCATGTTTTCTCAATGCATCTCTCAGCTTTCTAGGTGGTTCAAGGACATCTTCCTCCGTTAACACCCAGGTACCCCAGTGCATGCCGAGAGCCTTTTTGCAGTTGGTATCCTGGAATATTTGGACTGCATCGTGAGGATCAGCATGTACAGGACTCCAAACGAAACGAGGACCGTAGGCTCCAATCGGAATTAATCCCAGGTCAAACGGTCCACGAAACTCTCCCGTCTGCTTAAAAGCAGGGCATACCGGAAAGTCATATTCCGGCGCGTGGTCATCAGCACCATCAGGAAGCTCTGGCACACTTCTGTAGCCGGTATCTCTGCAATCGCACCGTAGGTTAGCAGCGAATCCAAATGCTTGCAAACAATCGCGTGTATACATACCCAGCAAAGTAGACCTTGCGCCCGCCGGATTCGACATACCATGAAGCCCACAATGTCTTTGCACGGTCGAATACGCCTCTGTTGCTAGTGTGTTGGCAAGGTAGACACCCAACTCGCCCTTTTATATCTCCCGGGCTTGAATCGCCATTCACAGCTGATTCCTTGACTTGAGTCTCTGTCGATTGGGACGGCGAGAGGACGATATCACGTTCCTCCCACCAGTCTAGTTCAGTCACTTTGTCGATCCCAGAGCTTTTGAACCACTCCTCATTCCCCAGAGGGACAAAGAAATGGCAATTTGGATGTAGCTTAGAGATCTCTTTAACGGTTGGGTAAGACAGATGGTCATAGTGATTATGAGATATCACCACGGCATCGATAATGGGTATGTCCTTGATTTGACATGGCATTTCAGTGTAGCGCTTTGGGCCCAGCCACGAAATTGGGGAGCAACGGTCCTCGAACACGGGGTCAAAGAGTACACGTAAACCGCTGGGGTACTCGACATAATAGCAGGCATGACCCAGCCAAGTCGCACGCAATTTAGGAGTTTCTCTACTAGGCAAGAACTCTGGTTTTTGGACAGGCACAGTTGGTGGCGTAGTGTCAGGGCGATTTGCTTTACCATTTATCTGTCGTCTTAAGATGTTCAGCACATGTTGGGCTAGATAGAGATCCCCTGTTCTAGCCTTCGGTAATACTCACAGAAAAAAACGTTGAACCGCGGGGGCCGTGTATGAACTAGGTGAACGATTAGCATGGAGAAGTTTTACAACGCATATCGTCCTACAATGCTTACTCCCATGGATTCGTGAAACCCCCTGAGACATGGTGTTTCTTCTCTTTCGCATCCTCAGGACCCGTGGATGCTGAAGGCACTGAAAGGGTGAGAGCGTAAAGAACTGCTACGGTAGAGGAACCCATAGCGCGCCTTTGCGGTGCGCCGGGAGGTGAAGGATGTTGACGAAATCCAAAGATTCGTCGAAAGAAATGTCGCATGCCGGATGTGCAAGAGTTCAGGGCTTCAGTGGTCTCTCCTAGAATGTAAATATGTTTAATACAGCTCTGCTAGCGAAACTGGTGGCAATCTGATGAGGTGCAGAGTGTTTCTAAATGTTGTCCAAAGATTCGCGCCAACAAAGACAAGAGGCTACACGTACCCTCTGCAGCTACCTAATGATTGTCGGCTAGTCGCCCAGGCACCTAGTCTAGTGTAGTCCACTCCGTCAAGTTTTAGTGGTCCTTGAACATGATTAAATCTCAAAGCCTCAGCACTAACAGCAAACTGTTCATTAAATCCGATATCTCCGCTGGAAGTATGCGTTGAAGCCGAGACTTTGCCTAATGGAGGCATTGAAGAATCGGCCCGTCGTGCTTCCGGGCCTCCGATATCACTCGGAACAATCACTCATTTGCCCGAAGAAAGTGTTCGATTGACTGCCAGTTTTAGTAATTCAGCGTCCTTCGGTTGGCATGGACCCGAATGGACCGTCAAGTACGCCGGGGCTGCCTTCGCCTGGCGATTTGATCCTACAGCAAAGGAAAGATGCTATCCAGGCGGCCGCGCAGCCCACAGGAGATGGCGGGCTTTTCGCCCAGCTATCTAGCAACCCTTTTTTCACGGCGGTAAGGTGGTTTGGACCACGTTGTGATCCGTATTCAAGGAATTGTCGTTCTAATGGATTTTGGAATTATTAGGGTTTCGGTCTCGCCGGTTTGGGTGCTGGATTAAGTTTCGCTCAGAAAGGCATTCGTCACGGCGCTGCACTCCTACGAAGGCGCATGCTAGTGGATGTTGAAATCAGCGTGAAGGATGACTCATACCCCTGGTTTCTTCACTGGATGACTCTATATCAACGTTCGCAGCTTAATTCAGCTAAGTCGGCAGCCAGCAGGTCTGGCTTTATGGAATCCTTACTCCAGAGAATGACCCCCGGGATGCGCCACCTCTCAATCCAAACGCAGAAAGTCGAGCACTCAAACGGTGCGATACATACGCATTTTTCGTTGGTACCCGGTCCAGGAAGGCATGTCTTGCGCTACAAGAATGCGTTTATCTTCGTAAATCGGATGCGCGAGTCGAAGTCACTGGACCTTCAGACTGGTCGCCCGTGGGAGACTATTACCCTCACTACTCTCTATTCGCATCGGCATGTTTTTGAAGATCTCTTTAGAGAAGCCCACGCCTATGCGGCTAAATCACATGAAGGAAAAACATCAATCTACAACAGCTGGGGTACTGAATGGAAATTATTTGGACAGCCGCGACGGAAGCGTCCTTTGGAATCAGTCATTCTTGATGAGGGGGTCAAGGAACGGATCGTGGACGATGTGAAAGACTTTCTTTCTAGCGGTAAATGGTACCATGACCGTGGAATACCGTACCGACGGGGCTACCTGCTCTATGGGCCGCCAGGCACAGGGAAAAGTTCCTTTATCCAGGCTTTGGCAGGTGAACTAGACTATGATATTGCAATTCTCAACCTTAGTGAGCGGGGATTGACGGATGATCGGTTGAATCATCTCCTCACTGTTGTTCCTAGCCGAACACTTGTTTTGCTGGAAGACGTAGATGCAGCCTTCTCCAATCGGCGGGTTCAATCGGATGCCGATGGGTATCGCGGTGCTAACGTTACATTCTCTGGGTTGCTAAATGCCATGGACGGGGTTGCAAGTGCTGAAGAACGTGTGATATTTCTCACGACGAACCATGTCGAGCGACTAGATCCAGCTCTGGTCCGGCCTGGCCGAGTGGACATGACAGTTCGTTTGGGCGAGGTCACTCGCTACCAGGTTGCATGTCTCTGGGATCGATTTTACAGTGAATTGGATACAGATGGAAAGTATCGAAAGGCATTCCTCGACCAACTACACGAGCTTGGATTAGTCGAAGACGAAAATGGCCGGGAGCCCGATCAATCGAAGGCCACCAGTGCAGCCGCCCTGCAGGGCTTATTCTTGTACAACAAAGGGAATATGGATGGCGCCATTGCAATGGCTGAGGCGCTCACATATTCAGTCCACGGTGAAGCCATTGAGCATAGTCACCCAAGTGGCAACTAACTGTATATTATCTTTTAGACATTTTCTTTTGCATACGGACTCCGGACTTGCAGTGTACCTCTATGCGACATAAACAGTTATTTACATATACCCCACTCCAGTTGCCCTAACGCAACGGTGCTATTATCTTGCTATTATCTGAAAGCTCTGCATTGCCCTTAGCTCTTCTTGGATCATGGTTGATGTTTTCTGAGCATGATCCGCCACTGTACCTTCTCCATGCAGTCTTATAGACCACCTTCAAGAGAAAGACTCTGGATGACTGCTGTTCTTAAAAGTGATTTTTTCCGCCTCCTATACCCTCACCCCACGGCGATAAACCGGCCATTCGGACATGTTCTGTCTTCTCAAGAAGACATAGATAGATTTCTTAAGTTCACTTGACTCTGGGAAAGTTCAACCCAGCATGTATATTAGTATATAGCATGGACTTTATTTCACAAGCTTCATGAAGCGGCTCTCTTGAGATTCGATTCATACTCTGAGTTAACCACTCATTGGGAAATTCCAAGTCCATACTATACCTTACCAACGACGTTTATTATTTAGAATTAGTACGAACGAACTTAATGGCCCTTGACAGTTCAAGTAGCAAATGCAAGCCTGGCACGTAGTTTGTTGGCTTTTTAGCGCTGACACTATACGTTTGAGTCATCGCAACCGATCCGGCCCGAAGTTGAGAGACCTATTGACATTCCCCTGCATTTTCTTGAAACATCAGTAAATCCAGCATATGCAGCGCCTAGCTAGTCATGTCGATCAATTGGTTTCGCACTCTGGCTCGAGGCCCATTCTTTGGATCCCTACGTCAATCTCACAGAACTTATCCAGTCGACGCCGAATTTTTACGCTCATCGTCATTCAACTTCGTCAATCCACGCCATAATATAAGCTCCACGGACTGTGTGACGCAAAAGCTATTCGAATCAGACATCGCAAGACTAAACGATGAGGAAGTACTGTCGTTGTTTACTACTGGGTTTTTTGGCGGGCATATCTTTGCTTGCGAGAGGTTAATTCTCGCAGCTGGGGGATGGAAGCTACTCCCAGCCCAATTTTCAAGTAAGCACACGCTCTTCTGCAGCTCTGTTGTATCATAAGCCGGATCTCCATAGAAATTTGGTCACTCAAATATCTATTAGATTTTGAAGATGACCCGGCGGCTATGGTCATCTGGAACCACACTAAAATCCCAAGCACGAAGCTCCTACCACTTGGCAGCTGCTTCTTTGGTTCCTTCAAGTTGATAGACAAGCACATCTCAAAAGCACCAGGGCTGGAGTCTAGCTACGTCGACTACGGATTTGGCTCCGATCGGTCTGGATTCGCAGGATGCCACCGAATCCAGGTCACTCGGTCACCTCAGCCCGAGATCCAGTTGCAGCAGTTTATATGCAATCCAACCAAGAACACCCCGTCGGTGGGTGGGTATCTCCAGAAGTTTCACTTGGTTTATGCCAAGTTACTGTTTGCAGATGGGATCCGATCCGTCATGACTGAGGAATAGCATTATTCTGTTTGTACTTTATTTCCTGTACTACTATCGTCCGCATGCTTGGAGACCTTCGAGACTACGAGAATCAGACGAGTCAAATACTCCTTCTGCTAGATCTGATTATCTTTGTGATCTTAGATGTTTACTGGTTTAATCGACACTCTACTCCATCTTGATGACCGTTTTATTATAAATGAGGCACTAGATGACCATGCCTGGACGAACTAGAGCGTAAATAAGCATACAAAAGTCTCTCCATTTCGACTAAAGTAGCCATATACTATGTCTCATGGTAGGCCATGGCGAGGGCGCATATCTCATCCTAACATGGATAAGCGAATACCTGGAAAGTTTACCTCGATCACTTCGTCACATCCTTGTTCACAACCTTAACCGCTTCTCATCCCACACTCCATACGACCATAGCCACCATATCACAGTTAACTGGAAACGGTTCACCCTTATTTGTTTTCTCCCGGGCGATAAACTTTACGAAAAACCACCAGTCATAGAACGCACCGAAGACAAGAGCCAACCAGCTTTGGGCGGCTCTCACCGCATGCCCCTGTTCCAACTTCTTCACACTAACTGCAGCATATTACTAGCTGTTTTTGGTTCTTCAGCGTCAGGATTATCGCAAATCACATCCCAAAGCTTGGTCCTCGAAGCGCCGCGATTGATGTCACACTGGTCTTTGCGTCCCGGGATTCAGCCTATCAACGGATCCGACAGGTCGAGGTTAAGCGCCGACGATGACAATTCGACGGTCATGCATAACAATGTCCATCTTTCATACTAGTGGGAGCCTCTCATAGTTCAGATCCTTGACGCTGAGCTTAACTAGCTTTCGGCGTTATGCTGCAGCCAGGGTTCTACTCCACGAGGGCGAGGGGTATATCATATATGTCACAATGGACCCCACGGATGAAGATGGCATTCTATGCCTTCATGGTTCAAAGTCTGGACCCTCTTTTGTATCAAGTCTGTTTTGGCATTCCCTTGGGATTGAAGTGTCAAGGCCACTGGTGTTGTAATCAAGCTTGCAAACATCCTGGTCAACATTTAAGTGTCGCCGGTGCGGGTCACATATAAATCGACGAGGATTTATATCTTCATTTTCTCCACTTTCCTTTAACGGTCAAATCTACACCTCTTCTGATGATCATTGGATCTGCACAATGAGTCAATTCCAACTCTTTCCATCGCCTTCAAGCGCCAAGGCTTCCAAGAACCCTTTTCGCCTAGAGGATAAAAGAGCTACGGGCACGAGTCCAATCCCCCTAAATGATCTCCGCGGCAAAGATATCCGGACAGAGGCGCTACTTTTCCAAATTGTCGATGATACGAAGAGCATTAAGGCCGCAAAAAGAGTAAAAACTCCTCGGTCAATGCCTGTATCCATACCAGAGACTGTGCAGGAGCAGAGGACGCCTGGGTCGTTGTTCGGCCAAAGCCCAAAGGATACCACAAATCAATGGGGTTCGCCGACATATAAAGCCAGCCAGACATCGCTGACAGGGAGCAACAACAATTTTGTAGCTGTCCAATTGGCTCAGGAAGCTCCTGAGACCTCCAGCTCACCTGATATTCCTATGAGGTCTATATTCCCTCAGTATGATCACAACGTGCCCCTCAGCCTGCAACAATATTATCCCCAATTCTCATCCAACTCGCGAACACATAGGCCGAAGGAGCTCTCCTTCACACCGCCGCCAGAGATTGACCGTGCCCTTGGACCCAAGACCGTCCCCGCAAGTGTAATGAACTTTCCGGCGGGTGTTCTCGACCAAGTTGAGGTACAGTACTCGTCTATTACCGAGCTTAGGAGTCTCTGGGAGGCAGCTAATGGCCAGCGTCCGCAAGACCTGGCAGGAAATTTCAATTTACGTGTAGCACGGTAAGCAAACTCTTATATTGTGTTTTGGAAAACTAGGGCTGATGACCCCATCAGGACAGAAGCTGAAACATACACTTTTGGCGATCCCCAAGCACCATTCTATAAGATGCAGACATATTCGACCAACGAGCTATCCGTCACCCGAACCAATCCATCCAAGCCAAATAGTAGCATTCCTATTATGATGCTGAAACTTGAAGACCGCCGCCGTGAACATCCAAATGATGGACTTGTGTCTATCCTCTTCTCACGTCTGGCTGCAATGCTGGCCATTGACGAAGCGGAAGCATTTGCTAAAAAGCACCATCTGGGTCCCTCGGACGCTGCAGAAGCAGAAGGGAAGGCTCTAAAGCGAGCTGCAGCACAAGAATCTTGCAGACTTTCGTGGAACAATACGAAACGATTATATGAACTGCATCATCCATCACTTACCAAGCTCCCGCCTCCAGCCCTGGTCGGTGCGGCAGGTATCCCACTGTCTCCCGTGAGGTCAAAGTATTCCGGACTTCTCCACATCTCTGTTTCGACGCCGTCAAAGGAATCGGATTCTAGACAACCTCCAACTATCCTTGTGACTACTCCTATGTCGGCCAATGCGGTTGAGGGTGCCAACATGGCAGCCACACCTCGGACATCGACCCTGCCTTTGGCCGATTCCGATGAACCCCTAGCATCCCTGGATTTGGGTACGCTGACCCTTTCTATCTCCGCGGCTGCCATTATTGCAACCATTCCTTCACTATACGCTATAGACTCCCTGGTCACTGCAATGCTGGCCGTTGCAGCCGCGGATGAGTCTACAAAAAGCGTCCTCGCAGACATGGAGCTCTACGACCCAACCAAAGAAGCGCTATCCAAGCAAAGATCGGTAGAGAGCAACGTAAAAAGTCTCGCCGAGCACGAAGACGCAAAAGAAGGCATCCGAC
The DNA here is from genome assembly GCA_009193595.1 of Aspergillus bertholletiae. Taxonomy (NCBI): domain Eukaryota; kingdom Fungi; phylum Ascomycota; class Eurotiomycetes; order Eurotiales; family Aspergillaceae; genus Aspergillus; species Aspergillus bertholletiae. The sequence continues at coordinate 217,207 of ML736175.1, forward strand.
TCATGTCGAAGATCAAATTGGCAAAATCGCAATCCGTCAACCCCACCCAGAGAAAATGGTTCCATTTCTGGCGCTCACAAAGGCCTGTAAAGTCAAAGAATCAGAAGATCACGGTCGAAGAATTCGACCTCGAAAAATATGGGCGCTATGGCTACGGTTCCTCGCGGGAGGGACAGAAACTCCCGGGCCTGACACGGGCATGCTTACGAATGCTCTTCTGGGGGCTGGAGATTCTGGTGTACGTACTGACCATGATGGTAAAGATAATCGCCTGGCTGCTGGTCAATGTCTCTCGATGTGCCACCAGCGCGAAAGCTTAATGAATTACGATCAAGACTAAACGCCTGATGGTATCTCCATGGGACGGGACGACGAGAATGCTGACGATAGCCTGGCGTATTGCTTATATTGTTTACACTTATATATACTTCTTTTTTTTCGTAATAATTTGCAACATACCTTCACTTCGTTCGAATGAAGATAAATTATTTCCCGGTTATTCGGAAAAGGATCCCCATTTAAAGCGAAGCAGGAATACGCATACTTTTCGGCGATCTTGCGCCACATTCCATGGATATCAAGTCCAATCACGGGTTTTCATGCGAATATCAAGGTGTCTGAATCGTGAGGCTTCCGGAAGAATGCGAAAATCGCGAGATATAGAGCCCCTTCACCTTAGCCATGTCAATATCACGAAATCAACACAGACCAAGTCAGCAACCATCTCATATGTGAGAGAAAACACATTCACTTGCCAAAACCTAGCAAGTACCGTCATCTCAAGCAATACCACACAACAGCAATAGTAACCAAAACAACCTTAACTCCCCGATAAAAATAACCCTCAGCATTCCAACACATCATCGGTATGTCCACAACCACGCGTTTCATACTTCGTCCTACTCGTAACACGGCTCCCACCCGCAAAGCCAACAGACGGCAGCCACATACCGAGCCATGCATGAGATCCCTTTGCCTTTTACAAGGGATGCCAGCCAGCCCGTCTCGAAGTTTGGTTCGTTACTCCGGTGAGCGTGTTGCCAGGTGCTACGTCGAGTTGTCTCTTGAATGGAGCATGTATGTATCTATGTTGGTCACCGTGGACGTGTGTGCAGAGTTGGGGTATATATATTGGGGATTTCTACTCTAGTCTAGTTCCTTGTTTGTCTGTGCATCGATAGATTGGTGACCCTGGTCAAGGAAGATATCTGTATCTTTATCTTCCTCTTCTTTTTATTTTAGCATTTAAAATTGCCAAGAGTTATCGTTCAAGAGTATTACGATCGAGTGGAACGAGACATGCGAGCCCCTCACCTCTTCATGGCCGCGATGGCGGCCAACCTCGCATCGGCGGCTCCTAGTAGTCTCGAATACAAGGTTCGTTGACACTATCCCATACCACCGAAGAAGAAACAAAAAGAAATAAGAGGGGAAAGGCTAACAAATCCAAAAAAAAAAGAACGAAATGGCCATGCCAACAGGAAGAACCAACATGCTCAACGCACCAATGCGTGCGAGCAATCCCATGATGCGTGCCAACAACCCCAACATAGAGAACGAGATCACGCCGGCCCCGGCCCCAACCAGCGGCCCTCGAGTCGTGACTGAGTTGATCACGGAAACAACCACCACGTGTAACTGCGAGACTGGTAAGGCGTCGGCATCAGCACCGGCAGGACATGTCCCGCTGAGCAGCAGCCGGGTGTATGGAGGCAGTTCGTCGGCATTTGGCGTGAATATCGTTGTGCCTAGTGCTGGGGTGGAGAGTAATACGCCTGTGGCTGAGTCTAGTGAAAGTCCTCGGGCTACGCCGGTTGCTGAGTCTAGTGAGGCGGTCACTGAATCAGAGCCTAGTGAGACTGTGAGGCCTACATCTGCGGTTGATCCGGCCGCCGAGTCTAGTGTGCGGGTGTTCAGCCCTGCTTCGAGCAAGAGTGAGACTGTGCGGTCCACACCTGCAGTTGGCGATGAACCTACTGGCTCTAGCGAGAGTGCGAGCGCTACACCTACACCTACAAGAGTGTCTAGCATCCGGATATTAGGACCAGCATCGAGCGCAAACGTGGATCTAACGCCCATCGCTACGTCTAGCCAGGCAGTCCCTGGTTCAGAATCCAGTGAAACCGGAAGACCTACTCCTGTCGCTGAGTCAAGTGAGAGTGCCAGTGCTACTCCAGTCGCCGATTCTGGTGAGAGAGTACTTGATACTTCTTCTAGTGCCGACCCAGAGGTTACACCTGAGGCTACGCCCAGTGAGACAGGCTCTGATTCCGAATCAACTGAAACTGAGAGACCTACGTCCACGGCCTGGTCCAGTGTATGGATATTCGGCCCTGCGTCCAGTGCGAAGGTGCAAGCTACACCTGTGGCCGAGTCTACTGTGAGATTGTTTGGTACTGCTTCTTCTAGTACCAGCCCAGAGGCTACGCCTGAAGCTACACCCAGTGAGACAGACTCCGACTCTGAACCTGGTGAAACAGAGAGACCTACCCCTACAGCTTGGTCCAGCGTGAGGCTATTTGGTACTGCTTCTAGTGCCAGTCCAGTGGCTACACCTGACACCACCTCCAGTGAGGCAGACGCTGACTCCGAGCCAAGTGAGACCAGAAGACCTACTCCTGTCGCCGAGTCCAGCGAGAGTGCCACTCCAGTCGCCGATTCTGGTGAGAGAGTACTTGACACTTCTTCTAGTGCCAGCCCAGAGGCTACACCTGAAGCCACTACCTCCAGTGAGACAGACACCGATTCTGATCCAAGCGAGACCGGCAGACCTTCCTCTACAGCCTGGTCCGGTGTCCATGTATTCGGCACCGCCTCGAGCGCAAATGCGCAGGCTACACCTCAATCCTGGTCTACCGTGAGAGTATTCGGAGCCGCCTCGAGCGCAAAGGCAACGCCTATCGCTGCTACATCCAGCGGGCGGGTCTTTGGCCCGGCTGCGTCCGGCGCGACTTCGTCGTGGGCAATGTTTGGCACCCAGGCGGCTGTGCCAACTGGGGTGGATGCTCTGAAGAGCGGTGCGCCCAGCAGCACGCCTAGTGGTCGGCCGGAGGAATTCCAGATGTTCCAGGGCGGTGTGGCGGAGAGAGCGGTGCCTGTTGCCATGATGGCCATTTCGGGTTTGTTGGGGGCTTGGTTGGTTCTGTAGAAGTCTAGATGGGAGGATGAGATATGGGTATACTATTCTATGTATGGGTTTTGATTTTAATGGGGAGGGGGGACAGGGGGTTTCATGAAGAGATGATATTATTTATTATGATCTTGATATGATGTAGCTTGGATTTAGTGTGCTTTAGCTATTAGTATTACTATATAGTCTTGGTTAGATATTTATTAGGGCTATATATTATAACGTTCGCCGTCGTTCCTCATGCCATAAACGCGTCATCTCTTGTCTTATCTCATCATAGATTATCTGTACTATGAGAACCCCAAATCGAGAACCAGCAATGAACAAAAAAAGACAGAAAAGAGAAAGAGAGAGTAATATTCAAAAGCACACACTAGCTGCATGTGTATCCACACCAGCGAGCTTGATTGATTGATGGATTGATTATACGTGAATCGCCTCTTGAACCTTGGGGTACAAGTGAACCAGACGATGCCAGAGGTCCGGGTGGCTCTGGATCATGACCTGCGGATCCCAGGCCATGGCAGCGAAGATGGTCTCGATGCCACTGCCGACAGGCGTCATGAAGATCTGGCAGATCTGGAGGCCAATCACGAAGGCGAAAGCCATGATCACGGGGGTGAATTCCCCGCCGCTGTTGTAGGCGGGGTGGGTATACTGGAGGTACAGGTACGCCAGCAAGGCACAGACGTAGGATACGAAGACGGAGCCCATGGTCAGGACCGGACCGATGAGGCAGTCGGTCACGAGGGCGTCCACACCGCGGTCCTTCATCATGGTCCATGTATCCTTGGCGGACTCGATGTATGGCTTGCCATACAGGGCGATGTGGCAGAAAGCGTAGCGGTTGATAAAGGTAACCAGCCAATCCAACATGGAGATGAAGCACCCCAGAATCCAGAAAGCGATGGTGCCGAGCAAGTTCCCCTCGGCGGCCTCCTGGCGCTGGGCGACGGAGCATGCCTGCCGGAGCATGTTGATGATGGCGATGATCAGGCTGCCGAAACTGATGCTGCCGAACGAGTAGGTTGTGGCGCGCTTGAACGCGCCGCGGGTGGCTCCCTTGGGCATACCGTTTGGCGAGTTACTCCAGAAGTACCAGGTTCCGTAGACTCCAGCGATGGTCGTGTGGACGGTGTTCTTCAGCCATTCGCTGAACCAATACATGGCGAATGTCACGTAGACGACCAGCCCGATCACCCGGCCGGTGCTGCAGCCGCCGTCACGACATGCCGGGTTGACTCCGCTGCCGTTGGGTTCGTACGCGACATAGATCGATACCAAGGTCACCGAAAACCACGCGCCAAAAGCCACAGCCACAATGCCTCCGATCGCGCTGACGAGGAACATGTGTCCGTGCTTCCTGGAGACGTCGATGGAGGTCTCCAACATGAATGCCGTAAATGGAATGCGAGGGATCCAGCTGATGAAACAAACGATGGCGAAGACGCCAAAGATAAGAAACACAATACCTCCGCCATATTGCCTCTTCACCAGATAGTAGATCGCGGTGGCCAGCGCCAGCACAATGTTCAAAATCCCGGTCACCCAGATGAAGAGCTTAGGGAAATAGCGAGCTCCAAGGAAGTAGGCCCACGAGAAGGCGAGGGCCACACACAAGACAAAGATAAACAGCACCAGGGTATTGGTATCCAGTGAGAACGTGTTCGACGAATCATAGATGCCACCGCCATTGAAGCCTTTGTATTTGGCGTACCGGTGGATGGCTACTCCAGAGACTGCGACATATCCCAGGAACACGGCGATGAACTGTCCCGTCGGTCAGTTTTACTTGACGTGCATCAATAAAGAGTAAGGGGGAGGGAGATGGAGATGGAGATGGAGATGAAAATGACGTACCAAAAGACCGGCCCAGATGTCGTTAAACTTGGGCTTCTCAATCTTGAAGGCATCATCAAACCCATAGACGGCCTGGTTATACGTCGGTGGCGGTTCGTGAGGCTGTTTAGGCTCGGGAGGCTGTTGATAATTGGGGTCGGCGTATTGATAGTGGCCATTATCGGCGTAATTATTGTAGAATGGCTGTTGTTGTTGTTGTTGTTGTTGCTGCTGAGGCGGAGGCGGACCGCCACCAAAGCTGTCGGACTGGTTATAGTAACTGGCTGCTTGGCCGCTCATGGCTGCATGGATACCGTCAGTGGCCGGGAACGGACAAGATGGAGGACGAGGAGGGGGAAGATAACTAAAGAGGAGAAAAAGCGACAGGCACGCAAGGCACAGCAAGGGGCCGCGAAGATTTCATTGCAACGATCGCCCGTCCGCATGCGGTCATGGGTAGTTCATGGCTCCATCGTCCAAGCCCTTGACGATCCAACCAAATGCTGTCCAGCGTTTCCTTCGCGTCATAACCCTTACTCGCGAACATCCCCGAGCCAATGACGAGGCGGTTCCAAGAAAATCCAAGAAACCCAAGAGATTTGCGATGCCTCAGCCCTACTTTTTAGCGTCTGATAGTCTCGCCATAGCGTCCCTTTTGCGACAACTATAAAAAAAAATTAAAAAAAAATTAAAAAAAAAAGAAGAAAAATTCAAAGAGGAAAAATTCTTCAGCATTTGGAATTCCTTCCTCATCGTCATCGTCAGAAGAATTGTAAATGTCTGTCTTCCATTGATCGATCATGGCTGGAATCTATGTACATGAATGATGAATCCAAATAGTAACTAACCGTGGTATCAGAACTCTGAGGGAATGTTGTGCCCCACAAGATTGGGAGGGAAAGAGAGAAGTAAAAAAAGAGAAGAAAAAGAAAAGTAAACGAAAGAAAAGAGAAGAAAAGAATAGGAAAATGAAAAGGAAAGGCGCTCATGCAACATATGTACAACACATACAGAGAGAAAGATCATCACGAACATTGTCTGCCCATTCTATGATCCTCCAAATGTCACCCGCGCAGTTTTTGCAGGCAAATAAATGTCAGACCCCCAAGAATCACACAGATAAAAACTCCGCAATCCTAAATCCAACAACGAACGCCCGGCAGCTGGCCGTCAAAAATGCGTCAATCAGTGAGTGAAATTACGATTGTAAACATTACAGAATATGAGATGAGTTGGCGAAATTCGCAAGCGCTTTTTTTGCAGCGTCCGGAGTGCGCGAGGGTGGCGGGACAAAAAGAACTCGATAGATGACGACGTAGAGTACCAAATAAGATCGGAACAAGGCATGTGGTTTTTTTCTTCGCGGGTATCAATAAAAACAATTTCGTTACAAAGCAACGGCGATGTTGCAATTCACCGGAATGCATCTTTCATATGACGCCATCCACCGGCGATGCTGCGCTCCACCCCAGGAACAGGCGTCCGCGATCGCGTGGTCGGCCATTCGTCCGTGGCGGCTTGAAGGTATCCCTTGCTCAACGCTTTCGAGCGTCGCAGCTTCTCTTGCCGAACTGCCGTCCGCCGAGACGCCCGGAGCTCCTCAATGCGGCCCTGTCCAACCCGGTGGCGCCGCACGAAGCACTCATCCAGGAGAGTATTGGCGTCCAGTAACCGTTTGGGGACCGCTTGGACAACTTGGAAAACCTCCATGGGGTCGGTTACAGCCAGGATATCCTTCTCGCAGGCCTTGAAAATGGCGAGCGAAGCTCGGAAGAAGGTCTTCGATCCTTCGTAGAAAAAGACATCCCACACGCGCAAGGTCGTCTCCAACGGCAGAGTCCCAATGAACAATGACATGAGCCAGTTCGTCAGACCCAGCGTAATATCCGGTAAGCGAGAGTCGACCGTTAATGGAGGCGTCTTGGCTTTGCCGGGAGCGGACCCCGTGATTTTGTTGTAAATGAGCGGCGTGCAGTCTTTCAAGAGGACCATAAGGATCCATAGATCGATATTAGCCCCTTCCAGGCTGATCTCATGGGTGCCGGGGAGGTACACCGAGGTAACGATATGCAGCATCCAAAACGCCTTCTCTTCCGGGAGAAATAAAAGGAGTAGACCGGTAATGAAGTTGAGAGACTGTGTGTAGCCGACCTGGGGATTGTGCAATGCAAATGCATAGAGCACCCGCCGAAGCGATTGAATCATTTGCGTCTCGATGGTGACCGAGCCATGCTTCAGGTTGCTGCTACCAGAGCTAGCGCCTGAGTTCCCAGCCCCGTCAGTAGATTCAGGCTTGAAGTGGATATTATCGGGGAACGTTCGGTGCAAGTCTCGCTCGATATGCTCCTTGTCATCGTCACTTGGGCTTTCCATAGCCTGGTTGACAAGCTGGTCGTATAGTCCAGGATTACGGTTCAAATGTTCGTAGCCGCCAGCATAGAAGAACCAAGCGGCCCCTCTGTACTCGGGAGGAACGCCTTTGCGAATGAGGCGTTTGATCTTGTTCGATTTGGGGGGGAAATTCCTCGGTTCGCTGGTGGGCAGTCCATGCTCCTTCAGTAATTCCACCCATTTACTTCTGCGAACCCTAGCAGATGCTGCATATGGACGATTCCAGGCCTCATACTGTTCTAATGTGACGTGGTGGCTGGTTTTCCGAAATCCATACTGGTCTCTACTCTCGGTAGGCTTCAAAAATAGAGGCGGTACGGTGCCAGGAATGAAAACCGTCGTCTCAAGCGGGCCGGTATCAGATGGCCGATTCGGTGTGGTCTGGTCCAGGGGCTCGCTAAACTGCTTTTCATTCAATTGCGTGTGGCCTAGGAACTGCTCGTCCAGAGTATTCTGGTCCGGCGGGTTTAGCGCTGGGAGCGGTGGTACCGGTGGCAAGTCCTCAGTAGCGTCTAGTTCAGGTGAATGTTCATCAGAAGTATGTCCATCGTCCAAAGTCAGCTCTGTTGGCGGACGGGGGCTGAGCGGTCTTGCTTTGCTTTCTGCATGCCAGTCAGGAGACCCCGGCTCTTCTGTGACGTCACTAAACCCGTCCAGGTACATCGAGATCGCATCTTCCACACTCATTCCCCCATCCTTTTCATACGGCCCATCTGGCGTATCAGGAGAGAGGTCGGTGATGGAGCTACTTTTCGTCAGGACGCTGCTTCGCTCCGTTCCACTTGCCTGCTCGACGCTGGAGCGCGACGTCATGGCGGAGTTTACACTGGAGCGGAGAGCATCATCTTCCCCATTGGCTTCTGCCGAGCCATTATGATAAAAGCGTGGCAAGCCCAGTCCCTGTTGCGGGGCGTCATGGGATTGGCGTTCTAGAGAATGGATGGTTTTGGGAGGTCGGCCATGGAGCTTCGATGTAGATTTCGAGGTTCTTAACCTTGGCTGAGGAGGAGGGGTCCTGTGACGATATGACGGACGATCAAAGTCGCTTTCTCTCGAGGGAGCTCTAGGAAAGCGGTCGAACGTTGAATTCGCTGTAGCGGGCATGCGATATGTCGGCCTTTGTGAGGTAATATCACCTCCCATTCCGGGTTGGGGCGAGGGTGAGGGTGAGCGCAGGAAAGGATCGTCCGGAATGGCAGGGGGTCTTCTCGGCGAGCGTGGCAGCGGAGGCGCACGTGGGGCGGGGGCGGCTGAGGGTCGAGAAGATGGCGGCGAGGGGGGATTGATTCTTAGAGGATTGAGTCGAGGAGGATTGGGCACTCTGCGACGATTGGGGATATTATGTTCGCCTGGCGGCGGCGGATACCGAAAGTCTCCATTTTCTGTGACCATGGCCACGATTGATAACCCAGTTCCCGCTGGACATTTGTCGATCACAAGGTCAAATACAAAGTAATTGGAAGCGAATTCACCGCTTGCAAGCGCCCGATATGCAAACGGTCGTAGTTGAGCACCAAGGGGAAAAGGAAAGGCGGAGCCAGCTGGAAATGGAGCTCGGGTGGTGGTTGTTAAAAATGAATGATGGGATCTCAAAAGCCGTCCAAGCTAGCCCGACAATCTATCCTATAATAATAATAAAATGCGGGAGGAAAGGGAACGAGCGGAGGGAAGGAAAATAAATCGGAGAAGTTGCCCCAAAACTAACCACGCCGGTGTTTCAATCCATCAAAAGTCTCTCGGTCCTACCAGAGGTTTAATTGGAGACTCCATCCCTCATGAGAGACGGTTTAGAACAGATAAGAGTCAGAAACCGAAAAGAAAAAGAGCGATTGAAAAACCTGAGAGGGCGCGAAAGCGGAGCACCCAAGTGGGAATGAGAAAAAGGGGAATTTTTGGTACAAAATGAAGCTAACAGCTTGTTTGAGGCTTAGCGCCGTATGGATGAGGTTTTCACCAAAACAGACCCTGGCGGTATTTTTTTTCCCCCCGATGGGCTTATGGTTTTCAGTTGCCCAATCCTAACGAATCCTAGTATACAAAACACCCGTTTAATATGTTTACTCGGCTATGATTCGCGGTGCAGGAGGGGGAGAAGTTAGTTGGCAGTTTTAATGTGACCATGGCATGATATCAATGGCCTTATTTGATTGATCTTTTTCTTATTTAAGCGCGGAGTTCAACGGGGAAGTCAATACTAGTTAGTCCCTGGAGGCAGACAGACACACTCGTACTTAGATATCAAGCCCGTAGAAAGATGGAATAATGAAATGCCTTCTGCATATATATACGGAGTATATTTCTTTTCTTTTTCTTTTCTTTTTATTCTCTCCCCATTTGCTATCAACAATGAGTCACATTATCCATACGGTGTAGTTGTACTCCGTACGTCGTTGAAATACCTGTCGCTGCACCTGACCCCCAAGTCCTCACTGCAAGGTCAGAAAGTCCCATATCACCAGTCATTATAAGCATCCTAACCGTCAGTTCAGATATGATAGATCATTACTCTGCATAATAATGACAGGTTCTATGCATGGGGAGAAGTGACAGCCAGTCATGCATCCTGTCTGTCCCACAGCCCACCAGGAAGTTGGAAACTGCCCCCCTCAACCGTCCAGAGTTTGGGTTTATAGGACGGAGAATCGGGTGAGGAGATGGCGTTCATGTATTTTATTACAATGGTGTTTGTATCTACATACATAGTCATACATCGTATGTGGGGGGTTCGTTCCGTTCCGCCTGGAGACTGCATGCATCGCTAAGAGAAGTCTCCTAAACTACTCCTCGCCCAGTAGGTAGGTATTTAATGCACATTCTTGGCGCCCAAGGCAAAACATACCTGCATAGGACAAGTTTCATCTGCATTTCGTTTCGAATGGGTGACACAGAAGATTATCCATCACGCTCACTTCACATGGAGCAAGCGCTTACCAATCTCTATCCACTGGTCCTTCGGTGGGTTAACACTATACGGGAGTCCTCCCGTCGTCCCGACTCCAATTCTTACTAGCGAGGAGGGACTAAGGAATCCCGTCTTAATCTTATTACTATAGGGGATTTGATGGCCCGCAACCCATTTCCCAGTCCCGACAGGAATAGCATACCTATTCTGGGTGGAGAAGTGCCGGATTCCGTCGCGAGGGATCCTAACCAGACTCAGATAATTATCATCGTCCTAAACAGTCTTGGTACTAATCTCTCGCTCCACCCTCAGAAGCCACCAAGAACACGCCGGCGTCTTCCTAGTCTCTCCGAGTTCTCGAGAAAGTGGTGCTGCTTGGTGATCTTTTCCGATCCTTGACATGAGGACGCGAATCCACTGCGCTGGATTTGTTTCGGTTGGCTTCCTCCTCCCCCCCTTGTGAGAGATCATTTCGCCGTTAAGCACCCTTGCGTCGTGCCGAGCGGCTGAGAGTGGTGTCTACCGGTTATCACTATTATTGGATAAAGGGGGGGAACGTTGATTGACTCCCTCACCTCGTTGAATTGACTTCCAGAAAGCGAAAATTGCCTACCAATCTGTCTTGGGGCTTGGCACCTCGTTGGATTGGCCTTTCGTGTTCTCGACTGGAAAACTCGGAATCTGCTAAATTTCAAAGTCAAAAAAGGGTGGGGATAGGCGCAAATCGAAATATCCAAGAGACATGGAGGTAAGGAAAAGAATTCATGAGATTTGCTTAACCAGGAACTATAAGTATACTCCTACACGCTTTGGGTTCTCGTTTTACGTTTACTGGGCGCGTCGCAGTATACTCGATCATGTTCTCCGATTGTACCTGAATGCAACAGATCGGTGGGTCGAAGTTACACGGGCGATTCGTCGGTACCCCAACAAACCAACGACATCCTGACAACGATGACTAAAGGATGGCACGATCACATCACTTAGCGCTTAGATACTCTCTGACCTTGCAGCAAATGTTTATTATTAGTGTTTTTAGCCCTGAGCATGCAGAATCTACTCGATATTACTTGACACCCATGTTCTTCTGGGGAACGAACCGAGCGTTTGAGATTCTCCCTCTCGGCAATTGGCGTGTCCAATTGTAATCTATCTGCTTCATTAGCAGAGGCACACTGGTTAATAGTGCGCGCACACACCATACAGGATGAGCGGAACCATCCAGTTCGAGAAAGAGAGAGATATATATATCTGACAAACTGATGTTCTTCTCATGCAGCACAGCGGTGCCTTTGTGCAACCCCGTGTTTTAGATATGCATCTCGGATTCGCTGTCACGTCTAAACCATTGTTCCACAATGATGAACCTCAGCGTTTCTCTCAAACACTGGATAGCAACTACAGTGTTTACATGTCACGACTCACCAACACCAACACCCCCTCTCTCTGGTCCTTTGCCCACCGTCGGGTAACTGGGCCCCGTTGTAAGACACATTTGCCTTGTTTATAGAGGTGGAGGGGGGGGGCAAACCAGACGTCAGCTCCATTCGCCCACAACTTTCCAGACTAAGAACACGTTGGGCTTGGCTGCCTTGCGGAGTACTATGCCTAGATACATAGTTACTAGTACTTATCCTTTGGGTGCCCACTGAAGGCAAAACTACTAGTAACTACTACCACCAGGCCGTGTTTTCTCCGAGCGGCTCCATCAGTACGTAGTAAGCAAAAGTTGCTTCGCCCTTGGAAATCCGGCGGCTATACCCGATCCACTTCGTGTCATCGCCACCGACCTTCCTGGCCTGTCTGGATCGTCGCCGCTGGCCAAGTCAACCTTCCGTAAGGTTTTTTTTTTTTTTTACTAGGTACTTAACTAGTTATGTATTAATACTATACGTACACAAGCGTCGGAATCAGATATATTGCAATATTCTACTATCCATTTCGAGATAAGTAACCCTTGTTGTAGATCTCGTCGATCTTGCTTTTCGGAGTCTGGTCTGCTTTCTAACTATGCAATATCAACGTAATCTGGTTATGGATGCCGACTTTTAGTACAAATTAAATGATATCATTTAGTTAGGTTGGTCGCACATTTGACTTGTTTGAATAGATTGTGAGTAAAAAAATAAAAGTGTATTTGCCTGTGTATCTGGAAAAAAACAATGGTACGTGCTCCTACCTACGTAACTACTAAGTTAGTATGTTCCTTGGAAAGGATTCCCACATGGTATAGAAAGAAGAACTTATACAAGACGCTACATGCTACATGCTACATGCTACAACTAGGTTGTGTGGAGCATAGTTTCCTCGTACTAACTGTAATATACCTTAACTATGATCGGTCTCTCCCACGGACACATAATCTATAGCAATATGCTGAACTTGTGAGTGTGTGTGTGTGTGTGTGTGAAAACCCCTGTTTGTTTTTGGGTAGTTCTATGACTCTAACCTGGATTTATTCAACATGCGGAGTAAAGCCCAGACCCGATCCTAGAAATGATTTGCAATGCTAACGAATGAAACAGACATCGAAGATGAGAACTCCCAAACCTGTCCCGATAGTGCCCCAAAATGAGTTTTTGGCCCGAAAGAAATAAATGATAGTAGTGGATATGTACTCTTGTGTCTTCTTTATCTTCGGCTCGAACGTAAAAGCCAACCAGGTACCTCACCATTCCAAGATGCAATAGTGCCCGATCGATGAATCTCCCGCTGGGATAGGCACCGCAAAAGTCAACTCTGGTAATTGCGCGCGGTCTCTAGCTAGCCATAGCATACTTCCTTGTCCACTCCCGTGCGATTTCGTCATACCGTGCCCGGTCATTCTTGTACTGTTCCGCGATGCGACCCTCGACAGCATCGTCAGGCATAGGCTCCACGAGCAGCTGGCGCGCAAACTCAAGCACCGCCGAGATCTTGGAGCTAGGCTTCCATTCGTCGGCCCGCAGCATGCCCAGGCACATGCTGCCCTTGTCATCGTTGGTCACATTAGGGTGGTAAATTTTGGTCCCGAACGAAACGGATGGTGGCTTGAAGGGGTACTCAGTGGGAAGGCTGAGCTTAACCAAAAATCTACCTTGCTGATTCAAGGGAATACAGGTTAGTGTTTCACTGCGCTAACATCAAAGTAGGGTAGGGACACGTTTTCCGTCGCCGAGACTTACGTGGTACGGCGACCCTTCTGGGCCGTCCATGTAAATCTTCCATTGGTAGATATCCGACTCGTTTGCTAACTCAACGGTAATTCCCTCCGGTGGTGACTCCGTCAGCTCAGCTAGCTCCTAGTAAACTGACTGTTAGCCCGTCTGGTCGCTCAATAGTCCCCGGGGGGGCTTTCTCTAGAAAGAGAGGCGAGACTCTGGTATACCTTGGCTATCCTTTTGCTACCCATCGTTTCGGATTGAAATTATTTTATTTTTTTTTTCAGGAAAAAAAAAGGTCCAAAGAGAAAGTGGAGGAGAGGAAAATCCCAAAAGACGACAAAAGTTCGCGATTAGTCGGAGCTCTATTGGGTCAGGATGAAAGTTGGGGAAGTTGGAGTGAAAAATGAATAAAGAAATGCCCCAATGATAGTGCAGAGTCAAAGAACCAGTGTTACTAACGACCGACGCAGGGGTTGAAAGGACCGCAAGCGATAAAGAGAGTGTGTTGTCCAAAATCGAGTCACTCACCCCGAGCTCTAGCAGTAGTTGGCGGGGCCGCCGAGGGGATCAGGCGGGGCGGAAAGTTATATGAATGGTCGACGTCAGAGTCCGTGAGTCCCTCTAATAGTTAGAATGGTTGCTTTATTTAGCAGATGCCCTTCATCTTTTTCTCCCCTTTTTGTTGGCGCTGGTTACAGCCCCGCCACCGCTGAACACCATCTGCGCAGAATCCCATGGTGGCAAACACCTCAAGATGCATTTATTCGAATTTGGCTAGGATGGCATCGGTGGAGCCCCTCCTTCCCCTCTGGTGGCTATTGGGTGCGATTATTCCCGACTGCGTTTGGCGATGGAGGGTTGCATCGGGCACTACGACTACTATAACTTCGAGCTATAATTACTACCCGTCCACCTGATCCATGCACAGGATCTCGTCTACACTGAATTAACCTCGCTCAGAAAAACAACCACCAACGGTCAACTGTAGTCATTGCCAAACTCTAATGGTAGAAAGGTACCACTACTCTCTTTGTAACATGACCATTAACCCCATGGTTCCAAGGAGGGCGGTCTTGAGCCACGGATGCTCGCTGAGCAAGATAGTCACATATCCCACCATGGGGATATACCCCCGCACACTGCCAACAATATCTTCCTCGCGATTGAGATAGTCCTGGCCTCGCGCGTACAGCTCAGTATCGTCAGCAATATTGTTGTCGCCCTTGGTAAGAAGCATGTTGTTGGGGATTGGTGAAGACCTAGACGGAGACGGGGTGATCCGTTAGTGACTCTTGTGCCACTGAATGCATCAGAGAGAACAAAGGATTGGACATACTCAGCAATTTCCTTCACCTTCTTCGTCTTTGCATCGATCTCTGGGAATGTTCTCACGACGCGATGCACAATAGGAATATCCTTGCCCCGGACATTGTAGACAACAATCTCGCCTAGCTCAGCTCGCGCGCCTCGATTCCATAAGAAAAGTAGATCTCCTCTCTGGAATGCCGGCTCCATACTACCGGACAAAACAACGACAACAGGACTGGAGGATGCGGTGAACACGGAGAGGCCTTTCCACATCATGAATGCAGTAGAGAGCACCAGCGCGAAGTTGAGCGCCTGGGCAAGCGATTGCCGGGCATTGGATAGATTCGACGAGAGAAACGACAACATTTTGGGCGACCAGCTTAGACAGGGCGGGCCGAATTGATTGCCGAACGATAGAGGATAAAGGAGCTCGGCCGAATCGTTTGTTGATGGTCAAGTTGAGAGCCTGTGTTTGTGATCGCAGCGGAGGAAAGCTTCGGAGGTTCGACGGAAGGGATGTTCGCGACTAATGACGGTATGAAGAAATAACACTTCAGATATTTAATATCGCTCACTTTAATATATGAGCTATGTCACACCTAGCTCAAGAGACGACTTCTAGTGGGTGGTTGTTAGCTGGCAAGGCAAAGGGAGATGTGTCCTTCAATGTTGCCCGTCCCAAAAGGCCATGTGGTTCCGGCGCGGCTCTCGGTAGCTTTTCCGTGCAGACCCAAACAACCACTCATTTTGATTGGGTTAATTATGGAACTATAGTCCAACGTTCCAGAACCCCGACATGAACACGATCGTACGACCACCAGACTCGTCATTTATTTCTCAAACTCAGTTTCATGATCATAATTAAGGCTATCTATATTACAGCATGGGATTTATTCTACGAGTGACAAAGGAAAACAACACGAAAACGGAGACAAGGCAAGCAGACATAAGCCATCAAGTAATGCCTCACGCGCTACTCAATGGTTGTTGGCCAGCTTCCCAAAATTTCTCTTTCTTTCCCTTCTTTGTGATCATGCCCACTATATCGAAGGGGTCGAACAGGGTAAGCAGGAATGGCCGACGATCCTCGTAACCGGGCCCCTCCACTTCAGTCACACCGTCCGTTGCAAGATAGATCCGGTTTGACCGCGGAAGCCATTGCATGGGATGAAGGACGTTGAGGAGAGTGGTGTTGGAGAACATGACAACTGTCTCAAATACCCAGAAGAACCACTCATCCTTGAGAATGGGGCTGATCTCATCGATATTGCTGGTGTTCAGACTTGCAGCGGTGAAATACTCGACAGTCCGGTAGATAGTGCGAATAGTGATAAGTGTGCAACTGCAGTACAGCACATAGAGGGCCCTCTTCACTTTGACATTCAAAACGCCAGTACGATGGCAGTTGTAGTAAAACTTGCTAGCCAGAGCCACAAACCCTGCCATCAATGCGATCTGCAAGATCAAGGCAGCTTTGAGCAGAGCCTTGCCTGTATTCTGTGTACTTTGGGGGTTGCTGGTATTGGCCACCAATGACGCTCCATTTGCTGTTATGATCTCGATCACGATACCCATGGCAATGAATGTGGTGAACACACGACCTGGATGAATGGGTGAATGGTAAGGGATATAGTAGAGGATACGTCCCAAGGTGAAGAAGTTGGCTCCCTCATAGACAGGACTGAAATTCGGTTAGCTGCCTCCCCAATAGCTAATCTATCTGAAAAGAGAACTTACGGTCCGGCTAAAAGGAATACGGTGCTTGAAATGAAAATGCCCAGATTGTCCCAATGCCCAAAGGCCCCAATAGCACGCATCACGAACCCTACGGTGAAGAGTAAAGCAGACCAGGGCAGTAGGCCGGTTACTTTCCATGACTTGTATTTGCTTTATCATGATAATATTAGTCTCGAGTCCCAGTGGTCAATCATGGGTGGAAAACATTGCAACATACAAGCATTGATAACCATGCATTATACCAGATAATGCGAAAAGGATCGCAAAAGCGATCGGTGCACCTTTATTAGGTGCATAGTACCAGAGACTTCCCTCTTCTGTGTAAAGTTAGTGATAAATCGTTCAAATTTAAGGAGGGGCGAGCCAGATGGTAAACATACGGTAGGGCGATCTTTTATCGATCATAGTCTGTATCTGATAGTAGTCAGGGTATATAAATTCGGCTAGAGAAGTACAATCACTACTGATTAGTAGTAAGAGTCGACAGTGATGTGGAAAACAACCAAAACGACGAAAACGGCAAACATGACATGGATTTTTCAGCAACGTTCTATGAAGTCGTGGCTACCTATATATACTGCTACGTTGGGTTTCGCAATTAGCAACAGATCATCGAGACATTATCAATGAGCCACAAGCGAAAACGAGCTGGCCTAAATAGGAAAGTGGAAGTTGTAACTGGATCTGGTTTAGGTCGAACACGAGCCTCAATAAGTGCCCAATGACATGGCCATTCTTCCTTAACCTAGATTATGGTACTGAGGAGTAGAGGTGGATTTAGTCCGTAGTGGGTACCGTTCTCTCTGATCGGATTCTGGAAACGAGGCGGACTTTCGATACTATCTTTGTTGTCATCTAAAATCTCACTGGAAGCTTATAAGCCCCCATGATCGTCCATGAAGCTTGTATATTCTACCGGGCGTATGCATGGCGATATGGAATTCCCTCATTCTGTGGTTCCACTTTGTGAATACGAGCAGGGCTGAGCCAAATAAGCGGCCAGGTAATATCACGGGGCGATGCCTCGTATAGAGAGTTTCCAAGTCATAAAAGAAAACCCCCCTTGCAATACTAAAGTATGAAGGAGGGGGTGTCATTTAGGGGTAATGCTTAGGGCTACACCGAGGTTAAATGATTGGGGATTTTGGCCTGATAGAAGGGGCACCACGCCAGTTTGGCTGACGAGGAGGGGTTACCTGGGCAACATGGCACTAACCCAAAGGGGGAATAAGGGACTCAGCATGACATCTGAAAGTGGAAACCCATCAACTGCTTCACGTTATCACGATCCGACTAAAGCAGGTCAGCGTGGAGACGGCGATACTAACCCACTTCTTGCTGTCGTGTCTCCTCATATGCGAATAACTGACAGAGAAGGACCCGCAGCTATGAATCCAGCAAAACCGTCTCAATCTTCACTATTTCAGGTGTACCTCCGTCTTCGTCCACCCATCTCCCAGCAGGATGACCAGCCCGAACGATGCTTAACAGTCGAGTATCCAGAATCTCGAAATGTCGTGGAAAATGACCAAGAAAGTTCAGCTCCAGCGGCAACCCATATTATCCTGCAGCCGCCAAGCGATGCTAGAAAGCGAGCAGTTGAGAAATTCGGATTCACCAAGGTTTTCGAAGAGTCAGCTTCTCAGTTGAATGTGTTCGAGGACACAGGGCTCGATGCAATTATCCGGGGAGTGCTGCTCGAGGGAAGAGATGGGCTAGTTGCTACATTGGGTGTGACAGGAAGTGGAAAGGTGGGAGTCAAACGCAACAAGATATGAAGCGGCGCTGACGGCCATGTATAGAGCCACACCATCTTGGGTTCCAAAAGCCAGAGAGGCCTCACTCAGATGAGTCTTGATGTGATTTTCAAATCTTTAGCCTCGACAATCAAACCACCGGATAACTCTATCAATCCCCTCCTTCTGTCCTCAGTTGCCTCCTCGGACCAGTCGGAATCGCAGATATTCACGGCACAGACGTTTCTCGAAGCTGTATACGGGGACCAAAGTGCCGACCGTGGTAGAAATTCTAGAGCACAGACCCCAATGAGCTCGTCCAGAGCTCAAACCCCTCTGACGGTATGCTTCCCTCCCAAGGGCCAATTGCTCAGGTCCTTAGTTTTGCGCCCCCAAACCCCTTTCCCAAGTCGTCTTGGCGGCCATGATGTAGTGCATCGACTGCAAAATGGATATTCCCCAGCCTTGGGCTATATGGACCGCCTTAGCCCAAATGTCGCCCTTAAAGCTTGCCCCAGACAAATGGTCCCCGGCCTCTCACTTGCACTTTCATACACCCAGCCTAGCTTTATTGACTTGAACCACACTAAACAATCTCAATATTTAAAGGAACCGGCCCCTGCCATTATCTTCCCCCGCCGTAATCTGCCCCAGCGGCCAAATGTTCCACCTCGTTCGCCCGATGTTAGCCATCTCACGCTGGAACTGAATCCGAACTCTGAATATATCGTACTGGTGTCAATGTATGAGGTTTATAATGACCGCATCTTTGACCTTTTATCACCGGCAATAGTTCCGGGACAAGGAAGCACCGTATCGCGAGGGGGTACTCACCAGAAGGACAGGCGAAGACCCCTCTTTTTCAAATCTACTGAAGGATCTCCTGACAGAAAGGTCGTTGCGGGCTTACGCAAAATAGCCTGCTGTACTTACGAAGAGGCACTGGCAATTCTAGAAGTCGGACTTACTGAGCGCAAAGTCACGGGTACTGGCGCAAACAGTGTCAGTTCACGGAGTCATGGATTCTTCTGCCTGGAAGTCAAGAGAAGGATGCGCAACAAGAGAACCGGAGAAGAAACATGGATGGGCAACACACTTACGGTGGCAGACCTTGCTGGTAAGGTGACTAGTCGAGGCATAAGCGTCAAGATACTCACCATGTTCTAGGCTCCGAGCGTGCAAGAACCGCCAAAACAGCTGGATCTACCCTGGCTGAGGCGGGCAAAATCAACGAAAGTCTGATGTATCTCGGTCAATGCTTACAAATGCAGAGCGAGATACAAGAGGGGAAGGTACGATTCATTTTCACGCTTGCGAGCGGCCGCTGCTGCCATTCTTGCTAATTATTCTTGTTAGACTGCCCTGGTTCCCTTCAGACAATGCAAACTCACCGAGCTACTATTCTCGAACTCTTTCCCATCATCTAACCAGGCCGCCGGTACCAATCGTCACCCGCAAAAGGCTATCATGGTAGTAACTGCTGATCCTCTTGGGGACTACAACGCAACTTCACAGATTCTGCGCTATTCGGCTCTTGCGCGAGAAGTCACCGTGCCTCGGGCTCCATCTGCGACAGAATCGGTCTTCTCCGCTACAGTTGAACCTCGCAAGTCTTCTGCCAGCAGATGCTCTACACCGAATGTAGCAACCAGTGAAGAGCTGGAAAAAGCATTGGCCGAAATCGCTAGACTGACGAAGGAAAATGAGGTACTTTCCGTGAGACTAGCGGAAGAAGAGATTATGAGAGCAGAACTAGACATGAGATTGAAATCTACTGAAGAAACATGCCTCATGATCGAACAGGAAGTCCGCGAAGAATGCTGGGCCGAAATGGATGAGAGGATGGAAGAGGAGAGAAAGAGATGGCAAATTGCTCTGGAGGAGCAGGTGAGTGCCTTAACTTTTCAGACAACTCTTAGCATCTCGCTGACCACTCTAGGCTGGCCATAACGACGAACACCTTGATAAGAAGATTGAGCTCCTGTCTCGTGGTTTCCAAGGTAGTCCCCACTTCTTCTCCCACCCCCAGGTGATATCTCGTTAAGCTAACAAACGCACCTAGTCCATCCAGATCCCGAGCCTTCTAGGGATGAGAAGGTGGAAGAACTGGAATTCGAAATTGACCAGCTTCGCAGTAAGGTTACATCTTTAGAGCGTGAATTGATGTGCCGGTCGCCGACGAAGAAGTCCAAAACTAAGAACACACTCGAGCCCTCTCGCAATTCTAACATTCTCGGCCGCGAAAGCGACATTGACATGGCACTCCAACGGATGGATCAGTTAAAGCTGGCGGACAGCATGTTTTCTCCTGCCCCGCCTGCGAGTTCCCCCGGAAAGAGGCTAAGAAAGATGGCGACTAGAAAATGGGATTTCGCCCCCGAGGAAGACATCTGAATCCCCTGATGATACCCTCCAATGACCCTTTTCGATTGAAGTTTTGACACGTTCTATCCTACTTTTCATCTTTCTTTTGACATAACATATTGGGACGCCTATTCACTGTACATTATTTGAAGAGGATCATGGGCGTTAGACTTTGGCTTGTGATAAACTGGGGTTACGACATTTGATGTATAAATATTAATTCTTGTATATAGTACATTTGTTAAAATATCACCTAAGTTGGCTCGATATTTCCTCACACCTGAACGCCTTTTACCATAGTGAAATAAATGCAGATGATAGGAATCGTGCAGCCATTAAGAGTTGGCTTTGGGATATCAGTGAAGTAAGTCATGAAAAAAGCCTTAGCGCTCGAGTGGCTCAGATATCCATTGCCTCGGAGTCAGACACATGGTCACTTTCCTGGTCAGCCTCAGGAGCGGCAGGTTGCTCGCCTCCATCGTCGACATCCATTTCATTAGTTTCATTCTCATCAGCTTCGCCCTCGGGATCGCCGTCACCTTCCTCCGCCGCTTCTTCTTGCCCAACGGCTTCAGTGTCCTCTTCATCTTCTCCCTCGCCTTCTCCCTCACCCTCACCCTCACCCTCACCCTCACCCTCACCCTCACCCTCACCCTCACCCTCACCCTCACCCTCACCCTCACCCTCACCCTCACCCTCGCCTTCTCCATCAATCTCGGCTTCGTCGCCGTCGGCACCCTCTTCGCCTTCCTCTACCATGGTCTCACCTTCATCACCAAGATCAGCATCTTCCTCCCCGTCACCGGCCCCTTCGTTAGCTTCGTCCCCATCAGCGCTAGCCAAAGCCGACATCTCCGCTTCTGGATCCAAAGATCCTCTATCCTTCAGATTAGGAAACAATAAGTTGCGCTCTGCTGCAAGCTTAGACAATTTCTCGTCATCTATCTCGCTCAGCTCGCTTTCAT
This sequence comes from Aspergillus bertholletiae, assembly GCA_009193595.1. Taxonomy (NCBI): domain Eukaryota; kingdom Fungi; phylum Ascomycota; class Eurotiomycetes; order Eurotiales; family Aspergillaceae; genus Aspergillus; species Aspergillus bertholletiae. The sequence goes on from ML736175.1 coordinate 238,722, forward strand.
CATCGGCGCTGTCATGCAAGCTATTGGGGATATCACTCTGTTGCCCTGAAGCCAACTCATCAGCCGCGGCAGCGGATGTAGTCGTGTCCTTTGTTTGCTCGGGGGCGGATGTGACTGCGCCGACGGCGTGGGATGACTCGCTCTCTGCAGCGGCTGGTACTTTGGCAATAGGAGCGCGAGGCGCGAGTTTGCGTTGGACGATTGTTTCGGCCCGTTTTTGGACGTCCCGTCGTGCGATGCCCTTTGTGCGGCCACGGGGTGCTGGGGCTTCGGATGCAGGTGCGGACGTTGGGGGCGTGGGGGTGTCTGCGGCGCCATCGCTGCCCATGAGGAGGTGGTCTAGCTTCATTTTCTCTTTGTTTTCCTCGTTCGCCTGTTCGATTACGTTGGGCATGTTGACCTCGTAGAGGCGCGAGTAGATGTCGGCAATGAGGTCTTCTAACAAGGAGACTTTCATGAGGTTGTTGTTTAACTTCTTCAGCTCGACCGCATCGCGGAGAAGTTCCAGGAGTGTTACGCTCTCTGGAGCTAATTGGGAGAGACCTTCTAGGCGAGCTGTGTTTGTGACAAATTCATCCCACCCAATGGGTTTGAAAACGCTTTCATCATGTCCTTCGTTGATATTGCCCGCTTTTCGTATGACTCGTGCATATGTTAGACAGAGGTCTTCCCATAGCTTGGCATGGTTGATGAAATCGCCCTGCTTTTTTCTGACTCGGCGTAGTAGCTGGTCGAGGCTCGCCCGGTCATCCAGCTGTTCTAATAGAGCCACGAAGAAATACACGTATCGTGTCGTGTAAACGAAGTGTCTGCCGGGACGCTCATTCTCAGGCCTCCACACTTGGATCGTCATTGTCTTCGTGAATATCTGCTGCGTAAGTTCACCTTTGGCTCCTAAAGCTGCGGCAGCATCCTTGTCATCATCATAGGTGATATGTGCGGCCTAATTCAGGTAAGTCTTGGTAAGTCACAAGTAGTGGTCCATATGGCTAAACTTACCCTAACAGCCATACGATGGTGCCAGTTCGACTTGTCGGCATGCTTCAAGTTTCGAATTACAGCCATTATGTATGCCTTCCAAGGGGCACCTTCCTCTGGCGGTGGCACTTTCCGTGCCCAAGGAGAGGCCACGAGAGTTTTGCTTCCATCCGCCGGCTGAACAGACAAGTTAATTGCAGCTCACATATGATTAAAACCACCCCGGTTGGGGGGGATATTGCGTACCGTAATTACTCCTCTTTGAACTAGTTTGTGAACAATAGACACAAGCTTATAGTGAGGTTCAAAAATAGGATCCGACCGAGAATCCCTCTTTTGGGGCAGTGCATCAATAGCATCGAGCAGAGAATCCAGGAGATCATCAAGGTGAACGTGCTTTGATGTGCCCCTGATGGAGTCATCACAACTGAACATCTTCCAAAGACACTTACTTAGCATGTAACGAGTCCTAAGTCACAATTAGTGGCCACACTGCCAGTTACAACTAAAGGAAGACATACATCCAACTCTTGGGCTTATCGGGAATGGCACGCTTAAGGAGGTAACTTGCAAGATTCCAGACAGAGTACAACCTCATCTCCTTGAAGGGAAGAGCTTCATACATCTGCTGGTTTTCTTCACTATTGTAGTGTCGAGTAAAATCGGAAAGGCTAAAAGCGGCCATGGATAAAGGTTCTCGAGAAGACGAGTACAAACGGATTCCAAAGTCGGTATAGAGGTCGGATACGAGCGCTCGGGTCTCTGGTGTGGGATCGGCGTTTCTTGCTGCCGTTGCAACGGCCATAGCATAGCTATGGATCGCATAGCGCTGCCAAGTCACCAACTCTGTCCGGTTGTTGTTAATCTTGTCCGCAGACCACGTTATATCCTCCTCCAGTTTTGAATCATAAGTCTGGGCAAGTCGATACCATGATTCCCATCTCTGAGTGTTGTGTTCCAAATCCTGTCTGAACCACGTGATAGCTTCATCAAGATCAGTGGTTGGAAGGGGATTCAGGCGTTTTTGCGAGCGGAATTTGGTCAATGCAGCATGTCCTAACAGGAAGTACCATCCATCCTTCGCAATGACCGCACTCTCGGTGGGCACCGGGAGCAATGCAAGGTCTTCAACTCCCCGAACGGCACGGAAGATTTCTGTTGGGTTTAACGGAGACTTCAAGTAAGCTGTAAGAATGCGCTTATTATAGGATAATGGAGGCGATGACTTCGTGGTGCCGATGGCTTGTTGCATCTTCTCAATCGTGTACTTCAAGTCAGATTTCGACAGATCCTTGATGTTCATTTTCTTCGCCTGCTTCATGACGAAGTCAATCATCATAATAGCTGTAGAGCGATCTAGTTTCTCCGGAGGACAGCCATGGTCCTCTAGATAGCCGTCAACCGGTGACAATTTGATGCCGTGTATGTCGTAAAGTAGTTGGCAAATATCATGCTCATAGTCTGCTTTGTCGTCCAAAGAAAAAATCTCGGATTTAACAAGCTTAAGAAATTGCTTGTGGGAACGCTTGCACATCTTCCGGATGCCTAAGGCATTGTGCACAGAGCGCAAGTAATGGATGCGGTCCTCAAGAGGCGTCTCAAAAAGCTCTGGATTCTGGGCAATGGCTTCTCTCAAAAGGGTGTAGTGGAGGATCCAACAACGGACGTACATTTCCCGCAGCTTATCTCGAAGGCTTTCTAATGACTTTGCCAACGCGCCGCGTATATCAGAGCCCGATAACTGGCCCACACGAACTGAGTCTTCGTAGAGCACAAAACTGTGAAGCAGCTTCAGCACTAACGTGACTGCAGATAACGAGGATTTCACGTGGTCCATATCAAAACATTCGTATGCTTTGCCTGGCTCCTGTAAAACCGCTGTTACGGTTTTATTCAATATTCCATCAAGAAATTTTAACCAACGGAGCAAGGTAATGTGGCGATGCTCGCTGGGCTCTTCTAGATGTACAGGGTTCCAAAGCTCTCTCACAATGGTTTCAATACTCCGCAAGTAGCACGACACAACTTTTGGTGAGTAGTCGATCTTCTTGTACGCATCTTGTAGCCTCTTCCATAAGAAAAGTCTCAAAGTAGCATCCCCTCTATCTAAGAACGAACCCATTTCGTGGAGTTGTAATGTCGGCGGAGTATGCCCCTGTTCTTCTGAAGTGCTCTCTTCAAGAAATTGAACTGAACCGGGTTCCAGAATAGGTTCTATTGTTTCGATGAGCCCCACAGGGTCTTCTGATTCGGTATTAAATATCCTCATAAAGAAGTCCATAGACTCTAGTTTCGAAATCTCTTGGTCAACAGCCTCGATTGATATTTCTGGCATAATTGCGTTGTTTACGATGCTTATGACTGGATCCTGCAGGCGACAAAGTAAGTGCTTCAGTTCCTGAAGACAAAGTAATACATGTTCCCGTTCGGTGTTGGTTATCATGTTCGAGTGGAATGTGGATGACCAGATATGGCGAAGAACAATACTATCCTGAGGACTGCTGGGCGAAGAGTGATCTATGTAGTGAGCCAGTGAGGTACGCGCCAGTAAGCTCCATCTTGCTAAACGATCTTTTTGCTGTAATCTGACCCCTTGGTCAATTTCACTGTTTGGGTTGTTAATGGAAGCGTATATATCAAGATGGAGCTCGAACAGGGCTTGCGTCATCTCGAGATACGCAAAATGATTTGTAGTATAATCAAACGGCGCGTCAGCGCTAGCACAAAGAATTTGGTGCTCAAGGGCCTTGACATGTTCGCACATTCCATTGTAGATGTTTTCATCTTCGCGTATTAATATTTGCACCACCGTCTCTTTCAGAGTGTCTGGCCACTGGAATGAAGTGTACGTAGAATTCGCGGTAGGGAAGTTTAGCGTGCTGGATACGCCATCATGCGTAGGAACACGCCCGTAATCTGGCATGAGGAGGCATTTAAGCCACTCAAAAGTGGCTTCATGAAGGTGGAACCATCCTTGATTCAAGGTGTTCATGAGCATGAGGAGTTCCTCAATACCGGAGAGAAGTCGCTTCATCCCTAGCTTCCGGGAAGACTTTCTGGAGTGTTCTAGGAAGATAGCCAGTCCAGACTTGCCCATCCCTTGGATGTCCTGAAGAGCTGAAAAATTATCACATTGGAGTGCTGCCTGAGACTTCCCTTCGTCCCAGCCCTTCATAATGTGCCTCAGGTCCCGAGGTAGAACGTACTCAGCCTTCCCTTTGATTTCACTATCTGGAAGGTCTTTTTCATCGGTAGTAGGGGTGATTTGTTTCCTCAGGTCGTCAACTGATCCTAACTCTGCAATTTCAAACTTAGATAACAGAGATTCGACCGTGCTAAACATTTGTTCATCTGCTCTAATGAAAACCTCTAAACGGTCTTCGTAGTATTTGTTATGGTCAAATGTAACTTCATCAGCTTGTAATGAAGTTTCTGCATGTGATTCCCTTAGACGGGTTCTTCTGCTCTTAGATCGAACGCTTTCTGTCTGATCCTCTGTGATGGCAGACGCAGAAGACCGCTTTCGTGCCCCATTGGTCGATAATTTGGGATCTGGATCGTCCGCATTTGGAGTTTCCTGCTGATTATTTATCTCTGGGGATAATGACGTCTGGATCTCCAACGATTCTATAAGTTGTTTTTCAGCCCGTTGGTCAATAGATGAGTGGTCATCTGCGTGTTCTGCAGTTGGGTCCAGCGCATCATGTTTCACGGGTGGCTGAACGTCCATATTGTTGCTATCTTCCCCTGACATGTGGACGACTGGCTTCTGGTCAATTTGGGCCTCTCCATCCTGTATCCTTATTGACTGTTCTTGAATCGTTGCTTCTTTGGTTGCCGTAGCGTTCATTTCGGGGCTGAGAGCTGGTGTTGAAACGCTAATCACAGTACCAGGGCCCATATCGAAGTTTCCCTGCTCCTCGTCCGTTAATGCTTGGAGAATAGCCTTCCCAAGATCAGCCCAAGTCGGTGAAAGAGGCTTTAGATCATGTCGTCTGGTATTTAAAGCTAGAGGGCCTTTCGAAGGAAGCACATCCTGAAGGTTGCCTGGTAATCCAGGTAGATATGGATATGGATCACTTTGGCGCTTGAGAAACTTGAGAAGGGCTTTCTTCGGTTTCTTAATCGGGACTTGGCAAACCGATATTCTATCTTGCAGCGATAGCAACGTTTCCCGCAGGCGCTCTTCTGCGAAAGTTTCCTCCAAGCCTAGTTGCTCTGTTCGGACCTCCAGGCGATTTTCATCATCTGCCAGGACACTTTCCAAGCAGTAACGGGCTAGCCGGTAGCTTTGCAGAGTACTGCAAAGCCTGGCGCTTTGTCTCCAGAGGTTAAGGTCTGTGTCATCGCGCTCCAGGGCTTCAGCAAAAGATGTCAGGGCAGTGCTCGCACGCTCAGCAATTTCAGCTGAGAGACCTTGAGTGGCGTCTGAAGTCTGGGCAGCATTCTCTATAATGGCGCGCAAAGAATCTAGTGTGAATTGCCCGTGGTTTTTATACGCAAGATAGATGGTCTGTAGTAAAGTACTGGATGTAGAATCATTGATATCATAATCTCCTAGTGGCTCGCCACCATCCGCATTGCCAACATAGTCGGATGTTTCAGTTAGTTCAAGTTCAGTAGCAGCCCTCTTGTAGTGGGAGAGAGATTCCGGATGCTTGAATATTTCCGAACCAAGAAGAGCATCATATGCTTCCGCAGCTTGGGCGTAGAAGGGGGGACCCTGTGAGTGAAGTTTCAGAGCATTTTGATATAGCTTGAGAGCTTCCTCAATTTGGATTTCCTTAGTGTCGTCAACCTCCTCCTCTACTGCCTCATCGGGCTCAATGTTCAACGCCACCCAGCTTGACATGTTGCAGTTTATTCAGGCTGCAGGGAGATTTCAGACATCGGTAACAAAATCGACGTGACAGACAGCATCTCCCGAAAGGGGAAGCCAGTCCCTATAGTTGATGAGGCTAAGCCGTGGTGAGGAAAGGGCAAAGCAGAGCAAGAATCCAAGCTGTCAGGGTCTAGCCCGTGACTGGGGACACGCATTTCACGCGTTCAACAAGGTTCCGACATTGAATTGCCAAAAGGGGAATAGGCCGGTGCCTGAGGACCCATCCGTCTACTCCTAGGCGCTCATTAATGGAGGTGACGACGACTTGTTTGTTCCTGCTCCATCTGCCCTTCGAGCACGATTGATGAGTCCATTTTAGTACTTGGCGCCTTCTGTACCTTCTCTTGATTCAAGTTCGGCCTGCGCTCTTCCATGCGTCATGGTTGCGCCCGCTGTCCCCGAGTATGCATTTCCCCTCGCTTTTACGTGTTCCTGAGACCTGTTATCAACGGCACCCGGGCCACCATTGATCCCAGCGCTGACCCTTAAAATCGCTACCAGACTCTACGAAGAGGAAGACCTCTTCGCTGCTGTCGATGCACGTACCGAATCGCTACAGAACTTGCGGGAATTAGGTCCGCCAGACCTGGTGTATTTGGTCAAACAACCAAAGACTAATTCAACTCGTCAGGTGCGTTCCTGAGAGCTTCCGGTCGCTCATGCGAGGAATGACTTCCTCGGCGGTTGAATGGTGGCAGTTACTAATGGAATGACGATCCTCACAGACCGGAGTTTATCACCATGTCACTGGCATTGACGCTTCTTCGTCTGCTAGCTTGGCCGCCTATGTCAATACGCTAACCTTCTCCCCACTCGATAAGACGCACAAAGTGGTTTCGGGGATATACTGGTCAGGGCGCTTGCCAAAGGAAGCTTTCATATATTTGGAGATGTTAACGATTTTGCAGTTGCTACAATGCCTTCTCCCACCTTGACATGCGTGTCGAAGTCAAAATTCCCGGTAGTCTCGAGAGCTACTGCATCGACGAGCGCGGGGATAAACGTGTTGCAACTGAAGCCCTGTGGCTAGAGACATTTCTGTGTGGAGTTTTGCGAGCCTATTCCTATGCAGACGATGGCAGTGGGGATTCGATTCGAAAGATCGTTGGAGTCCGTCGATTCAACCCAGTCACGAATACAGAAATGGAGCACAAGTTCATGGATGCTGCGGAACGACTTTTTTTCTTGGGTATGGCGCACAATGCTCTTGGTGCACTCTTATATTGACAATGCAATAATAGGTAGACAGTTGAGCTCCGACCCTGAGACGCAAGTTCCGAACACTGTCAGCAATCATCTTACTTCAGGCCTTTTGAAATACATCCGGACGACGGGACGCTACACATCTGGCATAAATCTTCTAGAAAAGCTTCGCATACGGGATGTTGAGGTCTCTTCCCTGTTGACCCGGGTTCTCATAATGGCAGATGAGGAGGTGCAAGCAGTTCGGTTGATGTACGACTCATTGCAGGACGTCCCTATGGACTATGCATTGCTTGACTGTCAGGCAGCCTTCTGTCAGACTAAGGGAGAGGGGGAAATGGCCTTAGAGTGCGCGAAGCGGGCCGTGACTGCTGCGCCTAGCGAATTCAGCACTTGGGCACGACTGGCCGAAGTGTATGTGAACATGGAACAATGGGACCTCGCACTTCTTACATTGAACTCATGCCCAATGTTTACGTACCAAGATAAAGATACCCCTCGCATGCCACAACCGTCACGCATCATGCTCCCTATCCTCGCGGAGAGCATGTTAGATGAGATTGATGAAGGCCAGCCAAAGCAGGGAGACCCACACGACTACGTCCACCCTTCTCTACGAAGACTGCACGCTGCCGCATATCAGGGAACATTCCTGAAAGCATATAATCTCTTGACTAAGGTTGCTGCTGCGATTGGCTGGGATCAGCTTTTGAAGATCCGCAGTGAAGTTTTTGTTATGGAAGAGGAATATCGGGTCGAAAGGCAGCATTCAACCTCGAAGTCTACACGGCGCAGTAGTTCTATAACAACCAATGATAACGCAGAAAATCAAAACGGGACCAACGCTGAGGAAGATGATGAAAACTCTGAAGCCACCCCCAGCGAAAACAAAGAGGAACAAGCTGGAGACTCTATCGAGAAGCCAGAACAATCAATGGCCTCTGAGGTCGTCAAGTCTGGCAAGGAAGAAGTAAGTTACCAATATCACCTGTCAACAGCGCGTGTAGTGTTTTACTAATTGCGGCAGCCTGACCCCTCGCATTCATCATACGCGCAGTTCCGCAACAAGCGTCTCTGCGAGAGATGGCTCGACAATCTCTTCATGGTGCTCTATGAGGATCTTCGAATTTATACTATCTGGCGCACAGAGATGGCTCAGTACCGTCAGCAGGCTATTGAATACAAGAAGTCTGCGACGGAATGGGAAATCTTGGGCGAATTAGCAGAGCGACTGCACCATTTCGATGAGGCGATCGAAGCTTATCAACACTGCATGGCCATCCGGTTCTCTCCTAAGGCCATGCGAGGTGTTCTGAAGTTGTACGAGAGTAAGCATGATACTAGAGGAATGCTCGGTGCATTGATTAGACTCATTGCCTGGCAGTACCGCTGGTACTCAGAGGTATGTTTGCTTTCAACCACTCTCCGCCAAAGACCACCAACTAACCAAGTATAAGTTCTCCCCCGAACTCCTCTATCTTATTCGCAAACTCATTGAGGAGGAAGGTGCCGTCAAAGTGCGCAGCATTGTCCAGGCGACTAACCTGCCACAACCCGTCCTTGACCTCACCCATCAATATTGCCAATTGTGCGCCACTTTCCGTAGCAGTGGCAGCGATGGTTAAACGTAACCCGTAGGTATTAATGGCCAGGAGAAAGCTACCCACCAGGCAATGAAGTCTCTTAGCAGCGGAATTTGTATTTACGTGTCCAGGCAAGGCATCGTTGGTGGAATCAGTTTCCCCTCTGCCTTCCCTCTTATGTTACGTTACCCCCTGCGCCTTTTCCTTCGGTGTCGTTATTTTATCATTCATTTTCCTTCGTCGGACACCCTCTTTCAACGATTAATTTCCATAGAACCAATTTATGCTGTATGACTTTCCCTTGGCGGTGCCTCTCAAGTCACCCCCGGCTTGACAATACTTGCCTCCTAGCATTACATGGATGATTGTGGATTGCCTCGACAAAGGACGGAGATATGAAAAATTCCCATAGTAGAAATTTGGGGACTATATTTCATGTGCCTAGTTTCAAACGGGACATGTTCGATCGAGTACATGTAAAGCTGTCGATCATTTACTTCCATTACACAATAGCAGAGATAACTAAACTACTACTAATTTCATAATAAAACGACGGCCAGGTTGACTGGCCCATTCATTGAATAAAGTTAAACTAGCCAAACATAGGGCTTAGTACCTAGGTAGATTCCATAATGCAGTTACATACAGCCCCGAACCAAACTACTCGACATAAAGATTACAGCTCCCATTCATCGTAACAACACAGGCCCCGAAGGGCATTTACTCGTCCTCTTCGATTCCAGCGTCGACTTCAGCTTCCTTCGGAACAGCCTCACCCTTGGCCTTGGCCGCAGAGGCAGCAGGGCCACTAGTTTTGGCGGTCTCCTCGGGCGCTTCTTCTCCGTCTTCTTCTAATTCCTCTTCGTCAGCCTCTCCGACTCCGTTTTCACCGGCGTCGTTGCCGTTTTCTTTTACTTCTTCCTCTTCTACTTCCTCCTCTTCTTCTTCAGCTGGGGCAGCTGCTGTCTTCCGTTTCTTGGTGGCGGGAGGACCTAAGGATTCCTTCATGTCAGCCTGTGTTTTGCTTTTTTTCTTTTGTTTTTTTTTTTTTTCGCCTGTAGGAGAACGGTGTGTATCTAGGTTTGAGGTCGATTAGAGATAGAGAATAATTAAGCGCTTACCTTCCTCTTCAGCGGGTTCTTCCTCTTCCTCTTCTTCCTCTAGTTCTTCATCAGACAGAAGCTCCTCTTCACTTCCTTCCTCTTCTCCTCCTTCGCTTCCGCCTACTTCAGAGTCCTCATACCTGTTCATCGCCAACATTAGTCAATACATTAACCTCCCCACACAGGAACAACAATATTAAACATAAAGACACCTTAGGTAACAGGATTAATGCGCCAACAAAGGCAGTGCAACGAATAGAAATCAAAAACGAGATGAGATGATAGACGTGCATGAGGCGCGCGCGCCAAAGGCGACTAAGGTTTGCATGATGACAGGGGGGCGATAAAGGATGGGGAGGCGAAAGAGCGTTGACGGATGCGCGCAGATGCGCATAGGTGAAGGGGAAGAGAAATCGCAATACAAACTTGGGGCAAAAAATGAAAAAATGAAACTTACTCTTCTTCCTCCTCGCTCTCGTCGCTTGGGAGTGCTTGGAACTCTTCTTCGGCTTCTTGCTTTCTCTTACGGGTAGACATGATGTCTTAGGAGCTTAGTAGATTGGAAATGGATGGAAGAGACGGGATGCGATTTTGAGACCAGAGACTAGTCAATGGCGCGTAGCTATCTGGACAACACGGCTGACACGCTGTGAGGATAGAGGGGAAATTAGGGGAGGATGATAGATGGGAGAAGGGGGAGAGAAAGAAATGGGGAGGAGAGGGAGGGAGAGGGCGAAATAAAAGACAGGGCAGAGGGGGAGTTCAGGTACTACCCACACAGCACGCAGCAAGAGGGAGATTAAAGCCCCAGTTGGCGAGGGAAGGGGGGGAAGGGGACGGAATGAATGAGCAATAGGACTTTTACTTCAGCGATTGGAGGAAAGGAGGGCGAGAGAGGGAGGGGGGGAGCAGCCAAAGCTTTCCGGTCAGCAGCGCGACCTGGACCTGGGCAAAAGGCCCAGCAGAGTTAAAGTGAACCTGAGAGCTGCCGCATTGTCGCATGGAGATTGTCGGAGGAGGACGTCGCGTTAGGCCCTGCATCACGTGCGCATAAGAGGTAGATAACCCGACCCCCTAATGACGACGATGATGATGCTGAACTGATCTGGTGTGGGGGACAGGATTAGACCTTGTTCCTGGGACGGAGTCGACATCTCAACGGATCCCTGGGCTCGACCAGCGAACGACAACCCCAAGAAGTCATGGAGGAATACGAATTCAGTCAGTCAGTCTGTTGCACGACGGATAGATCAATCGAAGAGGAAGGTAAGGAAGGAAGTGTTTCGTAATGCGACAGTAACCCAGGTACGGCGTGTGTTCGGAGCATCCAGGATGTGGCAATATCTGTCGCATTAGCCGCAGTCGCAAGTCTCATCCATGATGTCAGGAATTGAATTTCTTCTCATTCTGAAAACAGACTAACCCCAACATGGCACCTCCGGCGCTTGTCCCCTTCGGGCACAGTGTCTGGTGCACGGACGAAACCGCTACTATTTATGAATTCCCCCGGATGATTCGCGTATCAATAAATAAACACTGGTCATCCCAGTCCCAACTAGGCAATAAGCATAATTAACGTATGATGAATTATTTCACATTTTTTAATTAGCTAACAAAAAGTATGTCAAGCAAAAGTATATCCATTAGTTAGCATCTATATATATAGGTATGTACGTCTGTCTCCCTTTACCCAGGGTATCACTCTCTATCAATGCGCCAAAAACTCAAAGTTGGCCATGCTTGGGTCCAGCAAATTTTCGTCCAGCCCAAATCCATATGTGCCCACCATGTCATAGATCAGATCTGGCGGGGGAAATCCTTGCGCCATAGCATTCGCACCGCCTGGGACTTCGCTACTGCTTCGATCTGTTGGCCCTCCCGCTGGAGGTCCACCCTGCCACCCCGTCTCCCACGAATCAAAACGATCCAACATCTTCCCCAGCCCACGCGCAATATGCCTCGTCAGATGCCTTTCCCCGGCAGAAACGCAGTTTAACAGCTCGATGACGCGTTCTACTAATCGCCGCACTTCGCGTCCATCCAGGGTCAGATAGGCTGAATTCCAGTTGACCGCGACCTTGAGAAGGAAAACTGCTGAAAAGGTGACCATCGTATGTGTGAAAATGGGAACACCCACAATGGCGTCCCGGATATCCGGTTCTTCGAGCACCATATTTAGGCAGGCCATGGCGGACGAGATAGCGATATTAGCCGACTCTTTACGGTCCATGGAGAAGACGGGTGTGTTGGACGGCGACAGGGCGCGAAGGGAGAGCGAGTTTAACTGGAACTTTGCAAAATGGTAGTGTAGCACTACCCCCTTCGAAGGGTACGTCCGCACATAAGGGCTATCGGCTGAAAGGCAAGTGGTGATCAGACATTGACGCATTGGGGTTGGGAGTGCAACTTGACTTACCTGATCGCGGTTGCCAAAGAAGCCGCCATTGATCCACCGCCACATTATAGACTCGTAACTGACCGAAGTCTTCCTCTGTCAAAGCCTGTTCAGTGTCACTGCCAAACATGCGGTAAGCCTCCGTCAAGATCATAAACAAAGCCACTTGTGCTAGTAGTCGGATATCACCAGGCACGACCATGGGAGACTGCAGGAAGGTTTCATAGTTCTTGATGGCTGCATCTTCATGTATGACTGGAGGTCGGCCATATGCAATGCTAAAATGATGATCACAGACATAGAGCAGATACCAGAGCTGTGCGCGTTCGTACTGGTCACTATGGCCCCGGATCATCTTTTGATAGCTCTGGTGCAAACCAAGCTCGGTGGCAATGCGAACAGCATGTCCCGAGAGCTTCCAGCTCAATTCTGATAGCCAGAACGCCCCAACGCAGAGACCACGAACATCGTCTAGCGTGTGAGCCCGCGTCAGGGACATACTGGATACAAGAGAAACATATTCGTTGTAGCATCGGTTTAAAGTGTCAGTACGATTGGGGATATGAAGTGCAGCGACGGTAAGAACTGCCACAGACAACAAAGTTGATGCTCGTCGTACTGACGTGAGATCCCGGTGCACTAAGATGATCCCTCCCCAAAGGAGCTGATTCATTGTCCGGCTAAAATATGCAAACAGTTCTTCAGCCTCATGTATGGAGAGGACTCCCCGTGAAATGAAGTCTTCCTCTAGCAGAGTTAATTTAGGTTGTTCGATGAGATTGCTCCGTAAGTTACGCAGCTTAGTGACCTCGTAGAGACTACGCATTGGCGCCGGCACCAACTCTCGGTCCTGTAAATCTGGTTCTTGAGAAGGCTCCCGGGTTACGTCCATAATGACACCCGGACCGTGTTGACTCGTGTGATTAGAGATCGACTGCGACCCATCGAGCGAGGATCTATGTTCATTATGGGACGCGACTGGGCTTGGACCATTTTGCGTGTCGCCTGTTGGGTATGATGACAGCTCGGGCAAGCCATCATGGCGAAGGAGATGCGCAACAGCTGCCTGAAGCTGTTGGATGGTGGCGGCAGCCTGAGATTTCCATCTGACGCAAACATAAGAACAAGAACTCAGCAATACATCGTTTCCTAGACGCAAAATCTACTCACATGCCATCATCATCAACGAACTTTTGCGAGAAGTCATTAACTACGCATTTGATTCCACTGCGTATGCACTTGTTGCAGCTCGTTTCCCCCGATTTGAACTCGCAGCGTATCTTATGGCGTTTGCACTCTGCACCTGAAATTCATTGCGTGTTAGTACAAATCACCTCTCTCTACACCTCAAGCGACATTTTCGCTTTATCGTATGAATGATCCCCCTTTTGACGGACCAACGGGAATACTCACAAGCGCGGGCTTTGGAGATTTTCGGTGGAAGTCGTCCATCGGGGACAGTGGAGAGATGACGATCATCTCGCCGGGGCGACACCAGGCCCGCATCAGAGGATGAGCGCTTCATAGCTGATAAATGGTAAAGTGGTAGATGTGACTAAGAGAGAGTAGGACTGATCGGGGATGCTCCGGCATTATGCAGTCGGCATGCGACTCGACTGAGATCGGCACAGAAGGCGCAATTGTGCTAATTATTGTATAGTGAAATTGTCACTAATTGTACGTTCATGATTCAATTGGATATGCGATGAGATACATCTAGAAATTGGAAGGAAGTCCTCCGTAGAGTGAAAAGACCGAAGATAGGAAAAGGAGGAAAGTGGTGTGACTCCCTCCCGTGGGAGAGAGGAAAGTAAGATACCCCGCTTCAACGTGTGCGCGTGGGGGCGTTCTTTCACCCATTGCATTGAATAAATCTCATTCTTATCAGATCTCTATAACAATGTTCTTCTTGACATATTCCATCGACAGGTTCGCCGACATCTCTATTGACTTCCAGCTGAGATTCAGCTACAAGATTATGTTTTCTAGCCAAACATAGAGTTGCCGTACCTATGGGGCTGTTAAATATGGAGAAACTCTGGGGAAAGGAACCATTCAGGTGACCAGCTATCAAATACTCGTAGGAAAATGGGGCTAATTATTAAAGAATTCTTTGGGGCCACTTTTTCTTTTCCCCCGAAATTAATAATAATATTATATATGTTTCCCCCTTCTACCTCTGTCCCTGATTAAAACTGCGTGCTCAGGTGGTTTCTTGCACTGAGTGCGCATGAGCCCAAAGCTACGTAAATTTGCGGCTTGGAACTCTAGTACTAAAACTAACTGCACACCAGAGCCATGGAACTAAGGTATCCATTCATAAAGTTTCTAGAATGCTATCCATACCGCGGCTTTCTAACGGCCCCCGGCGCAAGTCCGGCTGTGGGGAGCTCTGTTCCTGAACCTCGGACTTGATGCGACTGCGGAGCTCAGTCCGAACCCCACCGTAAGGCAAATAATCATACTGTTGTAACCATATATGAACCAATTTTCTCGAATCTGGGTAGATACAATTTGCTCATACTTTCCCAAGGGCTCTTAAACCGACCATCACCATGCAAATCCTCATCACCGGCGCTGCAGGCTTTATCGGCCAATTGCTCGCAAAAGAGCTCCTTGACGACCCCTCTCATCAAGTTATACTGACCGATATCAACGAGCCACCGATTCCAAAGGGCGTCAAATATCCCCAAAATGCACGCAGCGTCACCGCAGACCTCCTTAAAGGCGCAGGTGCTGTCGTGGAAAAATCCCTAGACGTCGTCTATGCCTTCCACGGTATCATGTCGTCCGGCTCTGAAGCCAACTTTGATCTTGGTATGAGCGTCAATGTTGACGCCACTCGAGTCCTTCTGGAAGCCCTTCGCAACACATGTCCCGGTGTTCGGATGATATACGCCTCCAGCCAGGCTGTCTACGGCCTGCCTCTTCCTGAAGTGGTGGACGATAGCATCATTCCCACCCCCCAGTCCTCCTATGGTGCGGAGAAGATTATCTGTGAGACACTCATCAACGAGTACACAAGACGTGGATTCATCACCGGATTCACCCTTCGCTTCCCAACGATATCCGTTAGGCCTGGCCGTCCCACAGCTGCGGCGTCTTCGTTCCTCTCTGGAATGATCCGGGAGCCTTTGAACGGAGAGGAGTGTGTCATTCCGCTTGAAGATCGATCGTTCAAATCCTGGCTTTGCTCTCCGCGCACACTCGTCTATAACTTAGTTCTCATGCTCTCACTACCGGCCGATGCGGTTCCTCCTCATATCCGACAGATCAATGTGCCGGGTATCTGCGTTACAATTCAAGAAATGATGGATGCTCTGGAAAAGGTGGGCGGCAAGGATAAACTCGCATTTTTGAAGGAGAAGGAAGATCCCAGTCTCAGGCCAATCCTGGAATCATGGCCGACGCGATTCGACAACAAGCAAGCCATCTCGTTGGGTTTCAAGCGCGACTCATCGTTCGAAGAAGCCGTTAGGGATTACCACCTGGAAACAAACCAACAATGAAATCTTATCGCGGAAGATGTTGAATTTGATATGATGCTCATGAGATGCTATTTGGTGCAGTACACTTGCTATAGAACATAATTAGAACAATGAAATAATTACCATATCCACATCCGCCATAGAATTCGCAGGGCAATTCCAGCCAAAGCCCGTTAATCCGTTCGCTCTCCGATCACTCCCAGACCTGAGACCATCTTAGCATATGGTTTTTACTAATCAATAACTTTCCCAAACCTGTCCATCAATCGCCACCAGTCGATTAAACAACTGATTCCTCGTCTTCATAGCAGTAAGCTGATAGTGTTGTTTCTTTTGATCCTTCCCCAGAATCTCCAGCCCATCCACCACCTCTTTACTTCCCACCGCCCATCCAGCTACCAACTTCCCCTTCCATCCCAATCCTCCAATCTTCCGCAACTCCCTAATATCAGTCACAGGTATGCTGAAAGGCACGGTTCCCTTCTCCCTACTCTCAAGCCTCTGGTCACCTGACAGGACATGCGGATCCGTTGTAAAATATAACATCGGAGGATCAAGCGCCGAATCGATTACCACGGCTCCTCGATGCCCCTTGTACCGAGCATCAAACTGAACTGGTCCCGAAGGTGACACCGTTTTCCCTTTCCTGGTGAGAATTCCAAGTCGGGATTTAGCGTGATCAGACCCTGCAGCTGCCCGGACCCGGTCGACTGCAAGTTTACTTTCAATGCTTGTTGCTGTTGTTCCTCGGAAGAAGCCGATAATCCGGGAACCAATTATTTTCTTGGAGTTGTTTGCTTGGGATTTCTCCCCTTCTTGTTGTGCTTGGACTGCAGAGTCCGGTGCGGCTGCTTGAGTTATTTCTTCTTCTGAGGCAGCCAGTTTGACTTGGCTAGGGTCAAGCGATGTAGGGTGAGAGGGTGCCTTATCTAATGCGTCTGAAGGTGGGGGTGGTAAGGGGGCAGCGTTTGTTTCACCGATACGGAGGAGGGTTAGAGTTAGTTGGGCATTTGTAGGGATTCCTTTTAGGAGGGAACTAGTGAATGATTAGCGAAAAGTGGCAGTCGGGTTAGCTTTATAAAGAGCTCACTTTTGCAACTCCAGAAGCTTGATCCAACTCGGATATTTGCGATTCAAGTACGCAGTAAGACGAGCAAAAACGGGGTCTCCGAAGAAACCAAACCCTACCACGAAAGTTCCCATTTTGACAAACATGTAGCTTGAAGTAACAAATGACCCGAGTAAACCAAGAGATAAAATGCTCGCTAACCGGACATATGGGGTTGTAGATGAAAATGGCGGGGTTGGCGACAGTGCACTATCATTTTCACGTTAGACATACAGTCTATTCAGCTGTAAAATAGACTAGACGTACTTCCCAAGCTTTTCGTAAGTATCAATAATATCACTTAGTATACGCATGCCCAGGTTTGCACCGTTAAGCACTGTTTCCTTCATTGGTTCCCTTGTCTTATCGTGGGCACTATCTGGTACTCCCCCGTGGGCTGTTTTTTGCGCATCTGCTGCTTCTGTGGCCATATGCATGGCATCGGGGACTGATTCCTCCAAGGGATCATCTTCAGGTGTCCCCTGATCATGTTTACCAGCAACACTTCCCACCGCCACAGTGGCTGCACTTGCGATTAAATTGCTGGCCTCTTGCTCAGCAGCTTCGCCTTTCATTTTCTCCGGTGCGCCGGTGACACTATCGTGAGAACCTAGTACGCCAGCTTTGGGTTTCTGTACACCTCCCGTATTGCTATCAACAAGAGCAATAGGCGCAGGTGGGAACAGCCACGTCCTGAATGGAGGGTAAGCGACCAGTGCAATTAAAAAACAGAATATTGTAGGAACTAGGAAGTCCAGGAGCCATGTAAGAAAATATACCTAAAAGGCCATACCGTCAGTCTTGAGGGAGCAGTCTCGTACAATTCAGAGAAAATCATACTCCACAAAACGCTCCTGTTCTCCGAGTCTCCCTCCACGAACGTAGTCTGGCAATATGCTTGTAGAATGCGGTCAATGACACAACAATCGTCGTATAGAAACGTTCAAGGGTCGCCCGCAATTTATCTGGGGAGAAGTGCTCATCTTCGGCACGGTTGAGATCCAATCTTTGTAGCGGGGCATCTGGCACAGCTTTTACATAGTATATTTGCTGGTCTGTGTAAGCCCTAGGAAGCAATTGGTAACAAACGGCATACCTTGTTAAATCGTCTGATAAGCATCCAAAGGTCCTCGTTCGATAGGCCTGCCACGATTCGACCTTGAGGAGGGTGTTCCCATCCTAGGTCTGTCACCTCGTCGGTATCTCCAGATTTTTGGGCCAGACCTTTTTCATCGTGTTCGACTTGGGAAAGAGCATGGCTATCAGTCGGTCCAAATGCTTCAAGCTGACCTTGTTTCTCTCTCTCTTTCAATTCAAGCTTTGACGGGCCATTGTCCCATCCGGCTGTAGGGGCCGGCAGAGGGTCAGTAAAACCTTGTCTTGGCATATTGTATGGTGCTAACCATCAATGCCGTAGAAAACTAGTATTAGAAAACGAAGACAACATGGGAGCCCAAGTCAAGATCTATAGACGCAATGTTGTGCGAATGACGTCATCTTTCTTTAAACGCCCTCTCGATCCACACTGGTTGGAATTGTGGAAAACTGGGCCCTGTTGCAACGTAGCGATTGCTCCTCATGTAGTATGCTGTAGAATGCGCACAAAGGGAGTCTAATTCAGGGTTAGTCTGATGTCATTGAGTGCCATATACATTAGGCACATACACGGAGGACGAACGGGTTGCACCGCCACATGTACCTAGCCTCATTCAAGCCACACTTAACTCCCAAAAGGGAAATACGCGTGAAATTGAAGCGCGTTGTTCTCAGCTTTCCCCGACAGACTACTGCGTCCCTTTTGGAGGGGAAAGCATGGCAATGCGATAGATGCTCAAGGAAGGAAGTCCATGTATTTCCGTCCCCCTGCTTAACCTCCATTTCAGGTACCGCTTTGGCGTAGAGAGCACTGAGTCACATCTGCGTCGCCTGGCGTCCAGCCAGGCCAGGTACTATGAGCGAAACATGCGCGAATCCCCTTCTCCTGGGGTGGATTAAAGAATGGCTGGACCAAGCAAAAGAGCGTAATAGTAAAGGGGTGTCTGTGTCAGTATAACCATGTTTCGCTGAATAAGTCTATTATTGATGCGCTCCGCACAGATACAAAAAGGCCTACGAGTCGATGAAAGCCTGCCCCTTAGTCTTTCAGCATCCATCTGAGGCTCAACAGCTCAATGGCCTTGGCCCTAAATTGTGTGACCGATTGACTGAGAAGCTAAGGACTCACTGTGCGCAGAATGGCCTTCCAATGCCCGAGCGTCTCGACAAGTGTGAGTTTCCTGTCTCTGATATGCACTCGACAGGCCTCTAATGACAGCAGCTGCATCAGACGGTAAGAGACAGTCAGGCGAAGTTTCATCAGAGAGCCAACCAGCAAAAAAGCCTCGAAGAGCAAGACCTTACGCGCCAGCGTTACGGTCCGGGCCTTACGCACTTCTGCTAGGCCTGGCCACTCTCGATGAAAACTCCTCTCAGAGCTTGACAAAAGCACAGTTGATTGACAGGGCAGAGCCATATTGTGACAGCTCATTCACAGCACCAAGTGACCCAGGAAAATTCTTTACTGCGTGGAGCTCGATGAAAACACTCCTCCAGAAAGACCTAGTTTATGACCACGGTCATCCCTTGAAAAAGTATGCTCTGACAGAAGAAGGATGGGAAGTTGCCAAGCGGATCAGAAAAACCCTTCCTGAAAACCAAAACACCTTGTCCTTTGGAAACCAACTGGTAAGGGAACAATACAATCACCATGTTCACCAAGAGACTAACATACCCAGGATACATCCAGTGTCCAAGAGTCCAATAAAAGCGGTCCTGAATATCGCCGTCAAGAAAGCAATGAAGACCTCCAAGCAATCCTCAACCCTCAAATACACCAAGGAAACGACCCCGAAGACGCCACTGTAACACCCATCACCCTACCCCCGAACAGCTTCACCGTCCAGCTGGTCCTGGACACCCGAGAAGTTCGAACATCGACAGACAGAGACTACATCTCGAACGAGCTCAGCAAAAAGGGCATCAACATAGAGGTGCGCGCACTAGAGCTCGGCGACGCAATGTGGGTAGCCAAATTCCACGACCCGAAATTCCTTTCGCAGTACGGCGAAGAAGGCGACGAAGTCATGCTGGACTACATCGTCGAGCGAAAACGACTCGACGATCTCATCAGCTCGATCAAAGACGGCCGGTTCCACGAGCAAAAGTTCCGTCTCCGTCGGTCCGGAATTAAAAATGTCATCTATCTCATCGAAGAAATCGCCGTTTCTTACGACGCTAATCCCATGAATGCATTAAGATACCAGGAGATCGTCGCTTCCGCTATCGCCTCGACACAGGTCGTGAACGGCTACTTCGTCAAGAAAACTAAGAACCTGGACGATACGATTCGTTATCTGGCCCGCATGACCTTTCTCCTCCAGAAAATATACACACAGGGCGCCACCCCTGATTCACAAGGTGGACCTCCATCCCATAGGCTCTGTTTGATACCCAGTCGCCAGTTGTCTTCCTCGCAATCATATCTCAATGCTCTTACTCAACTTAGAGCTGAGGCCCCCTCCGTCACATATGCTGTAACATTTCCCACATTTGCGGCCTTGGCCTCTAAATCAGAGTCCCTTTCCCTCCGTGATGTGTTCCTGAAAATGCTCATGTGCACACGTGGTGTAACGGGCGACAAAGCCATTGAGATTCAACGCCGGTGGCCCAGTCCACAGGCGTTTATACAGGCCTTTGAGGCATTAGATCAGAAGGGCAAGGAGACTATGGTTTCCGATCGGCTGGCATCAACAGTGGGGAGGAAGAAGGTGGCCAAGGCGCTTAGTAAAAAGATCGCTGAGGTGTGGGGGGAGGATGGTTGACGTTAGATTTCTCTGCGGATCAAGGTGAGTGTGTTTGTGGATAGTTTCAAAGATATTATTGATTTTATACATGGCATCAGTTTAATTGTTTGCGTTTGTAAGTATCACGTTTCTCTTAGTCGTACTAAGTCGCTTGCGAATATCCTCATAATATCATGGCATACCTTTGGTGCAGATACTATAAGCTATCTGAAAACAAAAGCCAAGGTAAATTCATAAGAGTAGTAACATTAAAATACCAAAGCCTCTCAAAGACCTGTGCGTCATAACTGTCATAAAATCATAAAATGTGGCCCTTCATGAACAAGCCCTGCATCCTATAGGCCAATATACATTATAAAACTTGCAACGCCATGAAAACCACTCGTCCAATGCCGTGGTTACATCATACCAATATAAGCCCTAGTTCATTTACCCATACCAAAAATTCTCTTGATAGTTGTCTTTTCAATCCCCAGAGCAAGACTGCTGCAGACCACAGAAATACTACTCAAAGCCATCGCCAACGCAGCCCAAACGGGACTCAGTCTCCAGTGCTTGTCAACCATAACAGTCTCTCCCCCGATCATTTTCATCTCATGGCCATTGACAATGGGGTAGAACACCCCGGCTGCAACCGGTACCAGGCAAAGGTTATAAATAACGGCCCAGCAGAAGTTCATCTTGACGCGGTTGAACACCCGACGACTAAGCACAACTAGTTGGAGGATAGTGTTGAGTTCTGAGTTCAAAAGAATAAAGCTTGCAGAGTTCATAGCAACGTCCGACCCGGACGCCATGGCGATGCTGACATCTGCGGCCGCGAGAGCAGGGGAATCATTCACGCCATCACCGACGAAGGCTACAATTGATCGTGTACCACGCTCATTTCTTTGGCTCTCGGCCTCTGAGTCATTTCTTGGAGGGTATACGCCGTTTTGGACTTGACGGACGAAATCGGCTTTCCCTGCAGGCATGATATTGGCCATGACGTTG
The DNA here is from genome assembly GCA_009193595.1 of Aspergillus bertholletiae. Classification (NCBI taxonomy): domain Eukaryota; kingdom Fungi; phylum Ascomycota; class Eurotiomycetes; order Eurotiales; family Aspergillaceae; genus Aspergillus; species Aspergillus bertholletiae. The sequence continues at coordinate 260,297 of ML736175.1, forward strand.
GATCGGGGTATGCCTACCATGTCGGCGACGGCGTGAGCGGTGGTCTGGTTGTCCCCTGTGCACATGTACACATCAACCTTGCGTTTTTGGAGTTGTGAGATTACTTGAGCGGCATCCGGTCGGATTGAATCTGAAATTGCGAAGATGATTGCTGGGGTGAAAGAAGAGTCATTCGGAGACCCTGGGCCAACTTGGCGTAATGACAGTATTGCGATAGATTTTCCTAATGATTGGTAGGTTGACAGAAGTTTAGAAAGCTTGGCATCATCGAAATTAAATGATGTCAAGCTTTGGAGGAGACGTTGATTGCCGATGGCTGCTTCGTACTGGGCTGTTCTCTGCGGTCGGTTGGTCTTCTCCTCCAGAGACACTGTGAATGTGCCCCTCATTCCCTGGCCAGGCCTCTCTTCAATATCAGAGCTAAGAATACTAGCCGACTCTTTGTCACTGCAGAAGGCTGAAACTGCGTGGGCAATTGGGTGACTGCTGCTTTCCTCCAATTTTCGGGCAAGAGACCATGCAACTTGCAATTCCTCAGAACTCGTAATGAGCAGCTCATGGTCTGACACTGTCAAGCTTCCTCCTTCCGTTAGGGTGCCCGTTTTATCGAATACAATGGCGCCAAGGCGACTTGCTTCCTGGAAAGCTTCCCCTCCACCCTTGACCAGTATACCGTGTCGAGCCGCCAGACCTCCTCCAACAAAGAGTGCTGTAGGAGCAGCAAGCGCCAGGCCGCAGGGACAAGCAACCACAAATACTGCAATTGCAAACTCCAAGCTCCAGAAGGCCCAACCACCGTGTGCTACATCAAGGTAATCATCTGGCAAGGCACCAGAAAAGCCCAACGCAAGCCAGATGACGAATGTCAATACGGCTATAAGAGTTATTATGGGAACAAAATGGGAGGTGAGTAAGTCCGCAACCCTTTCCAAGGGAGCACGTCTGCTCTGACCCTCACGCACCACGGCAATGATTTGGTCCAGCATCGATGCCCCTCCGACAGCAGACACCTTAATCTTCACGGGCTGGCCGACATTCACAGATCCTGTGTAAACGGGATCACCGGTGGACTTCTTCACTGGCCGTGACTCTCCTGTCAATGAGCTTTCGTCGAATTGGTAAGTGTTGGCGGTGATAACTACACCATCAGCAGGGGGTGAGGCTCCATGGGGTATGCTAACAATATCACCGACGTCCAGTAGCTCGATATTGATCCTCTGGATTTCATCTTCACCAAGGCTTGCACCAAGATCATTTTGCTCAGTGGTACGGTTATTGACAATCAGCAACGCTTCGGAAGGCTTCAGCTTGCCAAGCGATGCAACTGCATCTCCAGTCCTCGCCTTGCTATATGCTTCGATAAATCGACCCGCTAGAATAAACAACGTAAGAAATACCACGGAGTCAAAGTAAGTCGTGCTACCGTTCATTGATGAAGTTCCCACAACAGCATCAATTATGAGCACAGCCAGCGAAGAGATGTAGGCTACAGTAGTTCCGGCAGATATCAAGAGATTCATGCTACCAAACCGGTAGAGCCTCCGCAGTATAGGCACACGGCTTCCAGGGCGCCAAAGGGAGTATATCTCCTTTGCCGCTCGCACGTGGAATAAATCAGTGCCATAGAACATGACGGGAGTAGTCATGATGAAAAGAGACCATTCCATCCGAGAGACACTCCCAACCCACATTGGCTGCTCCAAATACTTTCGAGTTCGATTATCTGGCGACACGAGACTCATAAACACTATACCGATGAGGAATGTTGGAATCGCCACTATCAAAACGAAGAGGAAACGAGACAGCAATCTTCGCCTTTCGTGCATTTGTATTGCTCGTGACCGGTCTTCTATGCTCGGGGGGTGGTAAACAGTAGCACTAAAAGCATCGTGAACGTCGTTGATGCGCTGAAGTATTGTCCTGATGGTAAGATAAGGAGGGCGTGGAGTATAGGTAACTTTAACAATAGGGTTCTTGATAGAAAGTGCGCTGTCAGTGTCAACATCAGGAAGCTCCTTCAAGGAGTAAAGGACCTTCTCTGGACAATGGTGACAAAACATTCCCTCTACTCGAATGGCCAAGTTTCTTTCGATATCGCTTCCGTCTTGATTTTCTCCAGCCTGGGGAAGGACACTAGTAACAGAGGCGTCATATCCTAGATCTTCAATTTTTTCCACAATGGCATCGATGTGATCGTGCCCATCGAACTCTACCTCACCGCTATGAGACAAAAGATTCACTGAAACCTTTGTCACGAATGGTAGTTCTTCAAGTCCTCGCGTGACACTCCCTGCGCACGAACCGCATGTCATGCCACCGATAGCAATTTCAGCGACATACAAGGACGAAGTCCAGTTCTGCGTTTGAGTAACGCTGCTTTGTTGTACTTCATCGAGAGAGGCTTCAAATCCAATGTCCTCGATACACTCAATCACCCTTTCTATATTGGAACGGGGCCCAGTATAGACGACTGTTGCACTATGGCTGAGAAGGTTGACCGTGATATCCACAAGGAAGTCGAGCTGCTTAGCTTCGTTCGTGACTGTATTAACACATGATGCGCAGCTCATGCCCTCAATGCTTATACGGGCATTGAACGTTCCATTATCGTCATGTGGCTGCAGAGGTTTGGCTCTTTCCGCAGACTTTTGAGGTGCCAGACTCTCAAGATCCGATACTTCATCACCGACGCCAACCAACTGACTATCTTTTTCATCCCTGAGCCGAGTGGGAGCCGTCTCTACCAGATCTCGCGCCTCGGATATTCCTTGCAGCTCCTCTTTCCGGCAGGCATCACAATTCGCAAGGTGTCTATTCTTTGTCGTCGAGCTGGAATATGAAGCCTGCTGTGTCGCAAAAAGTACAGGGTCTTTAGAAAGCCAGGACGTTGTGCTGATGTCGGATACAACCACACCTTTGTCATCATAAGTCGTTACATGATGGACCTCGAAAGCAGCTTGAATCAAAGCTTCGGCCAAGGTGGAAGGACTAGTCTCTGCCGCATGAGAGACCCTCACCTCGTGGGTGAGAATAGTAACATCAACGCCAAACACACCGGATAGCTCTGAGAGGACTTCTGTGATATATGCGATGCAGGAGGAACAGTGCACATTGTTGACAAAGAATGTACTTTTGAGGTGCCTCGAGTGTTGGCCCGCAGGATTTCGAGATGCACGGTCTGATGTTGGTGACATTATATCCTGTTTTGACAATACAGAGCTGTAAGGCGCTAAATAGGGTCTCAATAATAGGATCCAGAAAGCATCTCTTGATAATAAGGTGGGTCGCGAAATAGCTAGGGGTGGAACTCGATTCTCGGGGCAAAAAAGAAAGGTGAAGGTAAGGGTGCGACGCTGAAGAGATCTCGTCTGAGGTCGCGAATATCAAGTCAGGTAGTTAAGACGTGTTAGGCGAAACTAGCTCGAAGGGAAATTTGCTAAATTGAATAATAAGCAGCAACTCGTGAAGAGTAAAGTAGGATGTTTCTGGAAAAGTCTAGAGATGGCAGCAGAAGCAACGGAAGATGGTGGTTTTTTTTTTTTAAAAAAAAAAAGAGAAAAAAAGTATTTACTATTTCAGAATCATTAGAAAGTAAGCAAGTAAAAGATAAAATTAAATATTAAATATGACATCCTGGGGAGGCACGCTGGCCTACATAGAAGCGACTGCGTCTTTTGTGCGCGAAGCTGTGGAGAAACGCTAAACTACGCAGAAATCACTCATCCCCAAGTATGGAAACCGCCACATAATGGCCGAAGGCTCAAGATAGTACAAGGACCTCTTTTTGTCATCAGTGGCCTTCAGTCGAGTCATCGATTAGTATCGGTATCCTTGTTACATTCCGACAGAGCGAGTGAGCGATTATGGCGTCAATGTCAAGTCATCAGTGACATGCACATGCCATGTGCAGATCTTAGGTTCGACCCCAACTTGAGAGGTCAGAGAGCAAATGTTCCATGAATAGTACTTAGTAACCCCGAAGAGATTGATAATAATCATTATGCCTGGTCGGATCGGTTGAATTAAAGGGGGTGCCGAATGACCAGGTATGATAAGTATGGAGTAGTACTAAACGGCAACGATACTTCTGCAAACGGCCGCCTTCCAAGTCATATTCTTGTACAAAGCACGAGCAGTGTAAAGAAAGTTGTAACATACAAAGCGGTGGTCCCTTTTCGTACAATGGCATGTCATTTGAAGGCCATCCATCTAGTAAAAGATGATTACTCCTAACAATCATCGAACGAAATAAATTAACACAGGGTGTGTTCAAGACGGACTCGACGGGAATCGAACGGCTGCTCCTCATGCAAACATGACCAGAGTGCCCCAGTGCAATTCTGGCACGTGATCATCCCACTGGACCACGAAGACTTTTTCCAACGCGTCGTCGCTCGCACTGGTCACGTCGCCATCCAATTTTTTCACCCCACGCATCAATTGTCGCGTGTCAGTCTATCTATTAAATTGAAATGAATATCTAGTCTTCCTCGTTTAAAAGATCTTTCTGGTCGCCGAATATATTTGGCATCACTTTTTTCACTGTTAGACTCAAATCCATTTACAGTCAAACACACCTGAGATCAACTTTTGGGCTCCGAGGCGTCGACCAATCCAATATATCTTTTTTCTCTTCCGTCCTCCTCCATCTCCAACTACCATCGATCCCGACCCCCGTTATTAATTACCTCGCGCCATTAATAGAAAGAATGTCTCCTTGATTTTACTCACTCTTCTTTTCCCTCCACTTCTGGACTCCTTACGTTATATATTACTCCGACTCAGGACCACTTTGGGATTGGGTTACTGCTGAACAGGAACTTACCCTCGAACCCGCGTATCATGTCTACTTTTAGGCCGGGAATGCGCCCTCCATTCCCCCCGAAGGCTGGCCCCAGGGCACCACCAATGGGTCGACTGGCCAGTCTTAAATCTCCTAATCCGGCTGCAATAAGACGGCCTCAACCAATTGGCCGGCCACAGCCAGCCAAGCCGACTACTCACCCAAAGACCACTACCTGCCCTAACCCTGGCTGTCCCGCACCTCATATTGTCGAGGATGATGGGCAGAAGGTTTGTTCTGGGTGTGGTACGGTCATCAGCGAGGCAAACATTGTCTCCGAAGTGACTTTTGGTGAGACATCGTCTGGTGCTGCAATTGTTCAAGGTACATTCGTCGGAGAAGATCAGACTCATGTCCGCAGTTATGGCCCAGGCTTTCAACGAGGAGGTGGTGCAGAAAGCCGAGAGATTACTGAACAAAATGGTAATCGATATATCAATCAGCTAGCCCGTGCTCTGCACATTCCGGAGAGTGCTTCGAAAGCTGCGGGTCAGGTTTTCAAGCTCGCAGTTGGGTTGAACTTCATTCAAGGTCGTCGAACAAAAACGGTGGCCGCGGTGTGTCTCTACATCGCCTGCCGCCGGCAGGACGGAAACACTGTGATGCTCATTGATTTTGCGGACGTCCTCATGATTAACGTGTTTAAATTAGGCCGAACGTATAAAGCTTTGTTGGAAGAGCTACGTCTAGGTGGTAACGTATTTCTGATGAATCCAATCGATCCAGAGAGTTTGATTTACAGGTTCGCTAAACAGCTGGAATTTGGGGCTGCCACAATGCAGGTGGCTAGCGAAGCTGTGCGTATCGTGCAACGAATGAACCGCGACTGGATGACCACCGGTCGACGTCCTGCCGGTATCTGTGGCGCTGCTTTAATTCTCGCAGCGCGAATGAACAACTTCCGGCGGACAGTCCGCGAGGTTGTGTATGTCGTTAAAGTAACTGAAATCACTATCAGCCAACGTCTCAACGAATTCGGTGCAACGGAAAGTGGAGAGTTAACAGTCGACCAGTTCCGCTCCGTGCAGCTGGAGAATGCTCATGATCCGCCCTCCTTCACCAGGGCAAGGGAAGGGAGGAAGCCGTCGCGGAGTTTCAAAAGAAGACCGACGGAAACTGCTACAGATATCGAGGGAGATCTTACTGATGCTGCTACAACGCCCTCAAACATCGCCCCCCAGAAGCAGAAACGCGTCGATGCAGATGGCTTTGCTATCCCTAGCCTCCCTATCGATCCGGCCTTGATAGCAGCAGATGGCGAGAGGCGAACGTCAACAACGTCCGTCGAGAGCGAGGTTGTATCAGAAGCCAGCGAAACCTTAGGAAAGCCAGCTAGGGGCCGCCCTAAAGGCTCTAAGACACGACCTCTGCCGACTCCAACTCCTGATCAGATCGCCTCAGAGGAAGCCCTCGAAAATGAGATGACTGCCTATTTGACGAAAGGCTCCAATATGATCGAGAGTACCACCGTACCCAGGAAAGCTGTGTCCGAGAGCGCTGAAATCGATGAGGCCGAGTTTGAATCGGATCCAGAAGTCTCCAATTGTTTACTGTCCCCTGCCGAGGTCGAGATCAAGGAGCGAATTTGGGTGCATGAGAACAAAGACTATCTGCGGACACAGCAGGCCAAAGCTTTGAAACGGGCCTTGGAGGAAGCTGATTCACAGCCAGGGATGCATAAACCACGCAAACGTCGTCGTGGTAGGTTAGGTGATGTTGCGTACTTGCAGGGCGATGGTGAAGACGGTGATGGAAGAAGCACGCGGGCTTCTACTCCAGCAGAAGCAACCCGCCGAATGCTGGAACGAAGGGGGTTCAGTAAGAAGATCAACTATCGTTTGTTAGAGTCCCTGTTCGGCGAAGAAGGGGCAGATGAGGCCGCCAAGGCGGAAGGAGAGAGCACGAGCCGCAGTCAGAGTGTGGCTTCGCGGCGTAGCGTCAGTGTTGAACCAGAGGGCATCTCGAGACGTGCTAGAATAACGACTCCGACAGCCCGCACTAATCCCCCTGGTTCCCCGGCGCCAACGTCCGCTCCCGCGCGTAGTATCACTGAACATACTCAGCAAACGGGTACCACAGCGGATAAAGCTGATCAGGCGGCCTCTAAGGAAAATGCCACGGCACCGGCAGCCGATGACAAGAACGGCTATTCGGATGAGGACCCGGACGATGAGTACGACGATGACGAAGAAGACCCCGATGGAGTGGATGCTGCTTTCGCAGGGCACTACGGCGATTACTACGACGAGGGAAGCGACTACTATGACAGTGATTAGCGTGACTACTAGTGGCTAGAAAGTTTAATATTAGGTATAGCGAATAGGATAGATACCTCTTGCATACGAGAAATGACAACCGAGACTTTGGTTAACCTTGCATTAGTATGAAGATGATATAATGTCGTTCTTCTGTGCAGCCAGGGTCTGATCATGGGCAACTTGCCGTCGTGAGGAACCTAGGGATATCCAGAAGACCGCTAGAAGGAATAACAGGGAACACGTCTAACCGGCCATGGGATGTGACCATGCACGACTCCTTCCCTTTCTAACTCGGCTCTGCCATTCCGACTCCCATCACGTGTGATCGTCGGTTTCCCAAAGGTCACTCTTGGCCACAGCTTCATTCCAAGTTCAAGCTTTCTACATTATCACAATTGCCACCGTCTCACTACTGCCGTAGGCTGATTCCCGTCTCTTGTACTCCATGCTCGCTATGCGTTCAAGTCAGTTGATGATCCAGCATGCATCCCATTGGCGTACTAGCAGGCTTTCTAAGTTGCTATACCACCACCCATGCCGTCTAGGGAGAAGGCTAACTCGCTCCCATCCACCTCATGGATGCGCTTGGCCGCAGTCTCATCAGGCAAGGGGCAATCTGTGACGCAACAACCCTCCCAGAGGCGCTTTTCTTATGCTCTCAGCCGAGGTCATGGCTCGAAGGTAGAGTTTACCGGAGCTATGCATTCTCCTTCGAAAAAGGGCCTGCTCTGTGCAGCAGCGGTGCACTTCAAACTGAGTTCGGAAGTAATATCCAGTGGAGCCCACCATGTCCTGCAAGCTGGGTTTGTTCCCAGGCTTCGAGATTTTCCAGTCCAGACCCCGAATCTGCTGATCACTGGGAATGCGGAGAGGTACCTGCTCCGCAGCCCAGAATGCATGAATCATGATCAAACAGTGAGAATTATCAAATGCTGCCGTTTTGCCGGCTGACTCTTCCTCCTCTCTTTGATCTGTTAAGACGCCAGGAGTCGTATTTCTCCGGCTGGTATGGAACCCCCCTCCTGCACTCGTCTACAAAAGGTTAGTAAAGACTTTTGATATATTGAGAAACGCCTATCTGTAGTGAGTAAGGGTACATCCTACACTGAGGCTCTTTCGTCACCGATAGCATACACTTGGATCCACTGCAGATTACATGAAGCTCATTGTGTTTGCACGCTAGTGAACAAACTGAAGCATACTAATTCCTCTATATAAAGTCCTTCGGACAGCTGCCTTCCTTAATTTTTAGTCACATTATCCCAAGCTTGCCCTTGGCCCCCCCCCCACCCCCCGGTCTTCTTTTGCAGCATGGTGAAGTTTAACATGTACGGCCGAGGGCTCAGCCTTCGGATGGCTATTATGCTCACCTGCCAAATATCATTCGTCTTATTTGGTACGAGACCTCAAACTCATCGTTGTATTTCAGGGAACTGACCTTGACGTTGGCCATTTGTAGGTTACAATCAAGGTGTATTTTCCGGAATTGTGGGGAATGAAGACTTTCTCAACGTTGTACATCACCCAGGTTCAGCAACCATCGGGATCATAGTCGGGATTTACAATCTAGGTTGCTTCCTCGGGACAGGAGTGTGTTTCATGACTGGAGATAGGCTAGGGTTTCGAAGGACAATGTGGTTCTCAATGATTTGGGTTGTGGTACGTCTGCACCTGCAACGTCCAAACTGACAGAATCACTGCTCAGATAACATTCCACTCAGGCTGGAGCCATTGCACAAACCTGCGCGTTTTCTACGGCACAATTACTGGCGTCGCGATTCTTTACTGGAATTGGTACTGGGATTTTTACCAGCACCGTGCCGGTGTACCAATCGGAACTGTGCGACGCACGGAAACGAGGAATGTATGTATGTAGCCAACCTCTTGCCGTTGGGGTCGGCATCGTTGTAGCCTATTGGTTCGACTACGGGATGAGCTATGTTGAAGGACCCGTAAACTGGCGGCTACCAATCGCCTGCCAAATTATTTTTGCTCTCATTGTGGCAGTTATGGTCCTTGGGTGGGTGTTCATCCCATTGAACTCCGTGGTCTCCATGGATCTGTTGTCGTGAACGCGTATCTTACGTATAAACAGGCTACCAGAGAGTCCTCGATGGCTATACCGTCAAGGTCGTGGGGGCGAAGGCTTACAGGTACTCTGTGATTTCCATGATCGTACTACGAACGACCCAAAGATAGTTGAAGAGTCCCAGGGGATAACCAAAGCCATCCAGCTCGATATACTCCGCGGAGAATACAGGTGGTCCCAGATCTTCAAAAAGGATGAACTTCACACGGGCAGGCGTGTGCTACTAGCCTACGGTTTGCAGTTCATGAACCAGATGGGAGGGGTCAACATCATCGTTGTAAGTAGCGAAGGAAATCATATGTGGTTTCTTTTCTTTCCTTTTTTTTTTTTTCCTCCGGTTAACATCAACTGACTCTCGGCCAGACCTATGTCACTACACGTAAGGACCCAAGAGTCATCATGTCCCCCCACGTAACTTGAGTTTACTAAGGATCACAGTGTTGGAGGCCAATGTGGGCCTTGACAAGGAGTTGAGTTTGCTGCTGGGAGGTGTGATTCAGGTTATGTTTGTCATAGGTAACCTGGCATTCCTCTTAAACACTGCTTATCGAGAAGGTCTGCTGATCCCGCTGCACAAGGCTCGTTCTATCCCACATTCTACTCCGATCGTCTGGGTCGAAAAAAACCGATGATGTGGGGGTCTTTCGGGCTATTCTTTTGTATGATGATGATCTCCATTCTTTTGTCTTTCAAGGGTAAGTAAGCCCCCTTGTGATATGGCTGGGGCTTAGGTTTTGCTCACTCTCTATAGGTACCCATTTAGAGAAAGCAGCAGCTACCGCATCGGTGCCGTTTTTCTTCTTATTTATGCTCATCTTTGGCGCATCCATTAACTGCATACCATGGGTGTACGGGCCGGAGATTCTCCCCCTTCACGTCCGAGCGAAAGGGTAGGCGCAACCGCTTCATTCCAATCGGTAGCCCCTGTGGAATTTGTACAAAGCTAACTCAATTCTCCCAAAATAGCCAAGCTCTCGGAGTCTCGGCAAATTGGCTGTGGAATTTCTTTGTGGCCATGATTGGACCAACCTTGATCAATGATCTTGCATGGAAGGGCTACCTGATCTTCATGTGTCTCAACCTTGTCTTCGTGCCAGTGAGCCAAAATCGTTGCGCTGCCATCTCTCCCATGATAACTAACAAGCATGCTTAGCTTCTATATTTTTACTATCCTGAAACCGCTAACCTCAATCTTGAGGAGATCGATTCCCTATTCATGAATAAGAGCCCACATTCATTGGACTCGTCGGAAGAGTGGAAGGAGCCTATTGTCGCCGCCACCAGCGTTGAAACACTAAGGGAATAAATGCGGTGCTTGAGTTATCGTATGGCGACGCATTTGACATAATGAGTCAAAGGTTAGGGGTTAATAGAATATGTTTGTAGTTGTAAACTGATAGCGATTGATATATCCTTTAGTAGGTATTTAGTTTAGCAATGCACGCAGCTAGAATGTTGGGGAGGATATTTATTGCAGCACATTGGTATCCGGATCTACACTCAGTCTACTTCGTGCAGAGTATGTATGTCAAATCCCTCCTCTCAATATGGTATTATGAGGTCACTAGGATTAATAGACCCCAGGCCACTTGATCGTTCTCAGCCAATTACCACAACAATGATCCTTTACCTTATAGGTATATTGAACGCTGGTGTCGATAACTAACAGCCAACATAAATTATATAGCACTGACAAAAATAGAGAAACGGTAACCTAGAAATGACCCTCTTGGAAAAAGCATATGTATAATTATATATTCATGTACTCACTAACCCTCAGTTCCTCACTTGGAGTTCCGCAAACAGATAGTAACTAACTAGTACTCGTAACAACCGTTCTATTCGATTCGAAGCTTTCCAACAATTAGTAAAGACATAATAAATTTCACTCATAAAATGGAAGTGATCCTTCTTTACTGATGCTGCCTGGGTCAGTTGTATGTATGCAGGTATTTTATCTTCAACCGTTTTTTTTTTCAAGGTGTCCCTAGGTACCCCTCGGTTGCTCTTACGTTTTTCCTTCTTTTCTCTTCTTTCTTCGGTGCAATCAATTAGCGGTGTAACTACTCTCTCCGTATTTATTAATTTGGATTTCCCGGGCTTTTTTTTTTGTTTTGCCCACTGAGCTCCACAGAGTACGAGAGTAGTATACTACTAGGCTATTGTACTAGACTACTAGTAAACGCTGTAGTACGATCAGACCTGTTGGTAGTGGAGTTGCGTAGGGGCAACTTAGGTTTGACCAAGGGTGGGTGCCCGAATGTGTTGTCAATTACTCCATATGCCTAACAACCAACACACTACAAGTAGTTAGTAGCGGGGGGTTTTGATTTCTGTTAAAAAGGGTCAGGTTCTTCCCTCTTCATGTACAATTTTCTTTCTTGAATATTTTATTTTATATCTTTTCTTGATCTCTTAATGACATCTTTCACGAGGATGGATCAAAATTATAAACATAATGTGAATATGAAAGAAGAAAGAAAATCGAAAGGACAAACCATGAGCGAACACCGCAAGTGAATAATACCACCTTTTTGCGCCCTGAAAAATTGGAAGAACAGAAAATGATATCATCAAAATCCCAATACCGGATGATTACGTTTTGCCGAAGAACCCAAATGACAATGAGAAAAGATCTGTGCCGAAAAGATTGTTAGATACGAAGCGAAATTTGTGAGCAAAAAATCGTCGAAACTTTTGTTGCGCGCGTGCGCGCCGTCGAAGCCCCTGCCGAGATTTTACGCGTCGATGTCCATACCCGTCCCCATTCCTACGCTGCCGTTCAGCCCAACGCTCGCGCCATTGCTGACGGGCAGCGCCGAGAGGGTTTGTAAGAGAGGAAGGCCGGCGTTCGCAGGGTTTGCACCGAGGATATTCTGCGCTTGAAGAGATGCAGTAGTGACTGATCGGTGCGAGGCATTTAGAATTTGAGTTCCTTCGAAAACAATGGGGTTCGATCGAAGGTTTTGAATGCAGACTTCCCAAGCGGATGCAACCAACTGAGCTTGAGTGAGATCGTCGTTGAACAAGTAGAAAACGTTGGAGTTTGCTGGCCCGAAAGGCGTAACAGGCCGTGCAGCCACGAGGTAAGCGTTTAAGGCTCGACTCTTCATCAGTATTTGTGAGTCTAGGAGATACGCAGAATACTGTTTGTCAATGTATTTTTTCCAGCCACGCACTGCAGCTGCCATATCGCCGTCACCATCGAACGTGATACGTTGCCAGCTGATACCGAGAAGGCGGGTCGCATCGTCAACCAGCGGCTCATCAGGAGAGCGATTTGTGGCGTCGAGGAGGCGGCGGTTGTCATCTTTGCCGCTGTCCTGCAATCGCTGCATCGAGGAGAGTGCGATATCATCAGGTCTGGGGGCGGAGGGATCAAGACGTTGGGACTTCCGGCCAGCGACGTTCGACTGACTGGGTTGAAACGCTTGAGAATGCGACGAGACAGACGAGGCTGCGGCAGTGCTCTCCAGTGTTTCTTCGTACCAAGTGCCTGTCTGGGTTTCTGCGGAGAGAGCTAACCCGGTACGTGGATTCAGAAGCACCATGCCTTCTCCGTAGATAGGCTCCTCTTTCTTTACAGGAGCCGGCGGTGGGATGGATGGTACACTGGAGGTATTCATCGCCTCTTCAAAGGCAGCTTCATCACGCGATCTTTTGCGCGACGGCTTTCCATTGATAGGTCCGGACGCAGCTAGCTTTGCACCGAACGAAGTGCTTGGGCCGCTGGAGAAAAATGAGCCTGAGTTTTGGGAAACGGCATCCAGTTTCGAGTGGCGAGGGAACTGAAGGAAGGCGTGCTCCTGGGAAGGGGACAGGACCATGGCAGGGCCGTCGGAAAGACTGTTGAGCATCATCGGACACATGGTGATGTGCAAGAGCTGATGGAATCGGAGGCAACTACAAGAAAGAGAACCCGATCTGTTTTGTCAAGTGAGCAAGAACCAACAATATAGTGCAACCTATGGATCACGAGATCCCAGCCGTGAGAAGAGGACCGACGAGGGTGGCGCAACGAATGCTGATGTTGCGAACTAGGGCAGGAGGGGTCAATATCCAACGAGATGATATGAGAAGGTGTGGATGAAGAAGATGGAGATGATGGTAGAGCAAAGGGGGACAAGAGAGATGGGGATGTATGTCACGAGGAAGACAATGATGAGAGAAGGAAAGAAAGGAAGAAGAGAAAAAGAGGAAGAAAAGAAAGGAAGGGAAGGCCGAGACGATGCAGGGAAGGGAAAAACACGAGAGAGGATGAGGAGCCAACAGTGAACGGAACCACGGGATGGAAGGAGAGCGAGAAGGAAAAACGCGTGAAAAAGAGGCTGACGGGAAGCAGATGATTTGCCTGGACGTTTCGGAGCTTCTTTTTTGGATGCGATGCGGAGAAGGAAGGATTTGCTCGCCTCGTTACCGTTCCATACACACAGTGTCGGCCATTTTTCCTGCAGGGTGCAGTTGCTGCATACCATACCTTACTGTACGGCTAGTCGTCTCCACCGACCTCCAGATCGACCAGCAAGGATGCAGCCATTATTGGACGATGGGCCATCACTCCGGGCAACCACCGTGTGGAACCCTAACCGCTTTCCCTCCTCCGATTGGTTCGCTTCTCAAGCCCCGTCCGCGCGTCCGCTCGTTCCAGGAACCCTGTCACCATTTATCCATGCGCTCATTCGCCAATACGGTGCAAGTGGACCGGCGTTGTGAGAGGCTCCATGCCAATTGGATCGAACGGCGGCCCCACTTCAAGGTCTGGGCAAAGGTCAATGACGATTTGGGACAGCCTGGAAGCCTTGCATCTCTGGCCTGAGGAAGCAAGGCGGCGGGTCGAACACCCACGCCCAGGTCGCCTACTCAGAACTTCAGTTCGAATCCGGAGTTCCGTCCCATCTTCCGTTCAACGGGCAACGTAAATACGATATTCACAATAACAACCACAACTGCCAACTCATCTTTGAAAATTTCAATCAAGTCTATTTTATCAGAAGAAATAGTAGAAAAATAAATCTATAGTCACAAGAAGGAATGCGGAACAATATCACGAGCTAGATAAAAGCAACATCCCGACACCAGAACCTCGTGCTAGTTTAACGTGATACAAATGTTCATCAAATCTCAAGGAAGACAATGGAATCCTAGAAAGGATCAACACCGTAAACAACAAAAAGAAAGGACCTCCCGAACGAGATCCAAAAGTCATATCAAGCCACCTCGAGATGACATCCAGTGTTCATCAGGCACGGCTGCATTCCCTGCATGTGGCCGTACCCCCTGGCACCTCCGACGTTCATCCCGCGGGGCTACTGCAGCTGACGGGCATTATCTTTTAAGCTGCGGGCCATAAGGTTTATCGTGAGGCCCACTGTATAAATAGTGGTATAAATAGGTAAAGAAACGAGGATTGATAGTAGGTCTGCGTTGACCGGTTTCACATGGCACCTGAAACCGCTCCGTGCTCAAGATGCATCCATTCTGAATCCGTCTGGAACAGAATACTCCGCTAAACTAGACGGCGCCTTTATGCGTTTCCAGCAGTGGCGCCACCAAGCAAGCCCTTGACTCTGTCAACAGAGTCGCCAGCATAGCTGGGTGCCATGGAACCGGCCAACAGGAAGAAGATAAGGACAATGGCACCAATGATGATGGACTTGCGCTTGGCGGGGTTGTTGGCACCGTATTCGGCCCAGGCACGGTTGGCCTGGCCGGTGTATTCCTTGATTTTATCACCACCGAGCTTGTAGTAGACGAGACCGACGAGGGCAACGGAATAACCGAAGAACTGAGTAGCAGTGACAGGAGTCTGCCAGATCATCATCGACGCAACGACCAGGAGGATATCCTTCAAAACACCACAGAGAGTCATGACGAGGGAGGATGTCTTTCCGATCTGTAGAACAGTTAGTTTAAACAGAAATGATATCGAGAAAAGCTGATTCTTACCAGGAAAACAACCGAGACGTTTAGCAGGAAAGCAATAACGGCGTTCAGCAACAGAGTCCAGACACCAACACGGTAAACGTGGTCCATGGTGACATAAGGAACCTCCATGAACAGAGCAGTGACACCGTTCATCACAGCGCAAACGGGGGCAAAGTAGTACAAGGAGACCAGAGGATCCATCTTGTACTCGGCAGAGCTAAGGAGGCGCTGCACCATGACCAGACGAGTAGCCTCGAAGATAATACCACCGATCTGGAAGAGGAATCCCTTGAAGACGAACTTGATCTCACCGAAAGAGGCAATGACGACACCAACGACGATGATTGAAACGTTCATGAGGACCTTGTAGTTTACAGGGGCCATTCCCATTCCCCAGGTGGCGAACAACACAGCGACCGGAGTTGTAGCCTAGACATCGTTGTGAGCGAGGAGTGACAGTTTTGGAATCGAGACCAACGCACCTTGAGCATCTGGATGAATGCAACACTGAGGTACAAATAGGTCATATTACCGCAAATCAAACTCAAGCTGAAGAAAAGACCAATTGGGACGATAGCGCGGAGATAAACCCGGCCAGTCATCTTCACAGTTTTCCGGCCATCGAGCAAGGTGGTGGTGCGGGCAAGAACTTGGGTCATGAAAGTTGCGAATGCCAAATGCCATGTGGTAAGGATAATAGCTGTCAAAATATTAGGATACTGTCGCTGGAGAGGGATTGAGGAACGGAAACCTACGGAAGCCTATACAACAAAGCAGTTAGCACTGTTTTCATCCTTTGTAACCTCAAATCTCAAGGGTGCACTTACGGAACTGAGCATAATCGAGGATGTGCTTGTTGAACAGAATGACGCTGGAACTCAAAGCAATCCAAACGCTGCGAACAGATTAGCAAATGCACCTTGTGTGAGAATGGGTTTCTGAAACCGTGTGCACTCACGTCACATAAACGGCCGGGTGGAAAGCAGGCTTGGGAGGCTCTGCCCTCTCAGTGGCCGGGTTAACGGTAGGCAGAGTAGGCTCTGGGCGAGAGACCTCGCCAGAGGTTCTGGCCTTTTCTCCTTCGGAACTCATTTTCAGGATACGACTTTGGTCTGATAGAAAGCGTTGGAACTCGAAGGGTCGCGGCCGTAAAAGGCTGCTTTGGCTAAATTGCGCAGAGGCCACGGGTGAAGATGAAACGACAGGGAAACTGGAAGGAAAGGAATAAGTCTAATGCAAGCAGAAGTGAAGAGTAGTGTGACTGAATGAACGAGTGGGACGAGAGTTGGCCTGAACTAAAGAATAAGAAAAGAGATGCAACGAGGCAAACTTGGCGCTCACGAAAGAGAGGTGGAAAGCATGAGAAGAGAAGGAGGGGGGTGGGAGGGAAGAGAAAAGGTTGGGAGCGAAATACGTAGTAACTATACGTTTTCTTTTTCTTTTTCTCTTTTTTTTTTTCCTTACACTGTGATTTGCTTTTTTGCTTTTCTGTAAGTAAGCGTTGTGAACGCGGCACGGGTTGACGGCGGGATTATTTTATTTTATTTTAAGGGGGGCAGGACGAGGCAAAGAACAGGGAAGAGAGGGTCGGGGATCCGCATCGACGAGAAGAAAAGAGAGATCGTGGCCCGGGATGAGATATGTCGTTCGCTGAAGGAAGCGCAAGCTTGCACTTAGATCCTCGTCTTAAGACCCAGACCAGGGTCAACGCTTACCGAACATAACTACTACCTAGTACTACCTTACGACTCTGTCCCTTAGAGGCATGTAATCGCTGCATGCAGCTTCTGTTCCCTTCCAGCCATACCTCCACTCCATACATAGTGCATAACACCATACATATTTTGTTTCTCTCACATACTATATACAACATGTGAAGTGGTCTCTCTAATACCAGCCATCTCATTGTTGTATAGATATTAATAGTAATGACCACCCAAATAACAAAAAGAAAGGGGAAAAAAAGAATGTAACCAGAAAGCGTCACTAACAATTGACATGGATTATTATTTTTTTTTATTATTATCTTTTTAGTTTAAAAAGAAAAAAAAAAAAAAAAAAAAAAAAAAAAAAAAAA
>ML736176.1:0-76062 GCA_009193595.1 Aspergillus bertholletiae
TCCCTCCGCCTCTGTTCGGCTTACAAAATAATATCCACATAGGCAACTAATCTAGATAGAGTGAGAAAAATATGAACCTGCATATTAAAAAAAAAAAAGAAAAGAAAAGAAAATTACTCTTCAGGAAATGAGTTCCTGAATTAATTACGCACCGCCCCTCCTTTTACCCCCCCGCCCCCTACTCTCTTACAGTAGTCTACGACTACTGACTACTACCACAGTGTACACTCCAGCCAACCGGCCTCTTGGCTCAATCGCCCCAGTTTTGGTTCGCTTCAATTGTGGAAGGCCACCAATTAACTTTGACCGGCTTTTTCAGGAGTCACGACGAACTAAGTTCTAAACTACCCATTTTAGTTTACTAACCTTCTCTCTGCGTACACTTTCGACCAGTCAAGGATTTAGGTACCTCAAGTCCCTACGACTAACGCTTACTACTGTAACTGCTGCCACGACTAACGACTAACGACCTGGTAAGTTCTACCCCAGACCTGTCATTGGTACTCTCTTTTACCCTCTCCCTCCATCTCTTCTGGTGCCGGTGTTTGTCATTTTGTCGTCGTTGCTCTTTCCCTCCTTTGTTTCCGCTGTTCTTCGAGGCGCTGAACTATTTGCCCGCTGCCATTGGGCTTTTTTAATTTCTTTTTTATCTGTTCCTCTCTCCTTTCTAATTTGCTCCGTCTCTGACTAGGTGTCTTCGATCTTTTCGTATGCTTTGTCTGCCTTGCAAATAAGGGGACCACTCACATCGCCGATTGCCGCAGGCCGCCATACCGTGCGACTACTTGGAAAACACAATCCAAGGGAAAAAAAAAGGAACCAAAAAAAAAAAAAAATAAAAGCCTCAACCAACAAATTCTCATACAATTAATCACCGCTGATGACACCCTCCTTCTGCTATTCTTAACCAATAGAGCAATTTTCGCATTTGTCCACGCCCGACATTTCCGCCCAAAAGTGAGTCCGCTCGAAGTGTCCAGATAAAAGGGTCATGACGGCCTCGCCGCCAGGTTCGCCGTCAGGTGCGCCTCAGCGACTCAGCGGCATCATGCGTACCCCCAGGAGTAACAGTCGTTTGAGTATGAGCTCTAAACAAGGCGGAGGAAGTCGGGCCTCTGATGAGGATGGCAAGACCGCTGTCAAAGTTGGTATGTTCCCCTTTCCCGTTTTGCGATTTCGAATCCCAGACGCTTTACCGGCGCGGAAATTCGTCGCGATCGCGGAAATATGACTGCCTTATCGCTCTCAGCCGGCACAGCACTGACACCCTTGCAGCTGTCCGCGTCCGTCCTCCTTTGAAGCCTGACGACCCGAATTATGAATTGATTCCGCAACGTTTTCAACGTTCCATGGTCCACGTCACCACACCAACCAGCTTAGCCGTGGATGTTCCGCAGGGCCGCAAACTGTTTGTTTTTGACCGGGTTTTCCCCGAAACAGTAGATCAGGCCGGTATCTGGGAATACCTCAGCGACAGCGTCACTTCTTTCGTACAGGGATACAATGTCTCTATTCTGGCCTATGGGCAATCCGGTGCAGGTAAATCCTATACGATGGGGACATCGGGGCCCAGTGAACAGACTTTAAGTCAAGGAATGGGTGAGTTTGCTTGAGGAGAGCGGCTGGAGTATGCGGTTAGCTCATGGATTCAGGAATTATCCCACGCGCCGCTCAACATCTTTTCGAAAAATTGGAAGCCCCCCCGAAGCATAGTCGCAACAGCTCGACAGGTCTCCGGACGCCCGCGCGATATTCTATCAGCTCAGCTGCAAGCTTCAGCAAGGTGAACACCGAGAAAAACTGGCAGATGAAAGCTACCTATGTTGAAGTACGGTTACATAGCTCAACGCTCAGTTAAAATGAGGCTGACATGTGCAGATTTACAATGAGCATCTGAGAGATCTCCTTATCCCAGATTCAACGCCCACAGGTGAGCGCAGCACGGTCACCATTCGCGAAGACACAAAGGGTCGCATCATTCCTACCGGTCTGCACCAGGTCGACATTAACTCGATCGATGACCTCCTGGGCGCGTTGAACTTCGGCTCGACTATTCGACAGACAGATTCAACTGCGGTCAACGCGAAATCTTCTCGATCGCACGCGGTATTCAGTTTGAACCTTGTCCAGCGCAAATCCACGAACGGAATCGCCTCCACCAAGGACAAGCGGATGTCCATGCCCGCCGACATGGCCTCTGGTTCCGATGTCTCCGTTACCGTGGAGAGCAAGTTCCACTTCGTTGATCTTGCTGGAAGCGAACGGCTGAAGAATACCGGAGCGTCCGGAGAGCGCGCTAAAGAAGGTATCTCTATCAATGCTGGCCTGGCTGCCTTGGGCAAGGTCATCTCGCAGCTATCTTCTCGTCAAGCAGGCTCTCACGTCTCCTATCGTGACTCGAAACTTACACGGCTCTTGCAAGACTCTTTGGGCGGAAATGCGTACACCTACATGATTGCGTGTGTGACGCCAGCAGAGTTCCACCTGAGTGAGACGCTAAACACAGTCCAGTATGCGCAGCGAGCGAGGGCGATCCAGAGTAAACCTCGAATTCAGCAAGTGCATGATGAGAGCGATAAGAGCGCTGTCATCGAAAGACTTAAAGCGGAGGTTGCATTTTTACGACAGCAGCTCCGCAATGCTGAGGATAATGAACGACGCACCGCCGGTCCCCAAGACCGATCAGAGCGTCAGAATGAAAGAGAGGCTGAACTCCAGAACCAGCTGCTCGATAGTCAAGAAAGCTATAATGCGCTTAGCCAGCGCCATGCTAAACTGATATCCGAACTCGCAAGAGATTCGGAAACGGAAGAGGGCATGGATCCGAATGATGCCGCGTCATACATCGGCAAAAGCTCCATAGAAAGGTTGAAACGGTCTCACTCTTTTGCAGAATCTGTTGAGCAAGTGGTGCTAGAATATGAGAAGACCATTCAAAGTCTCGAGTCTTCTCTTTCCAACACGCGATCTTCACTATCGTCGACCGAAAGTACACTTCTTGAGCGCGAGACCAGATGTACGTACGTCGAAACAGTCAATACACAACTTCAAACTCGCATCCAGAAGCTTCTAGAACGAGAATCCGGCACGGAGACATACCTTCATGAATTGGAGTCTAGACTCGATGGGCAATCCTCCGGTGAGGAAAAGCAAGCAGCCATTATCTCTGAGCTTCGTAAAGAATTGACTCGCGCCCGCGAAAGTGAAGCTAACTGCGAAGATTACATAACAACGTTGGAAGAGCGCCTGGCAGAAGCCGACCAGGATATGGAGCTTATGCAGCGAGAAGTTGATCGCCTAGAGCATGTTATCGAGCGCCAAAGGAGCCTAGGGAAGTTGGATAACCTCCTATACGACCTTGATCACAACCAACAGAACGGCAGCACAACAAGGGACCTCGAAGAACCAGAGATGCAGACACCTGTCAAGCGTGCTTACCATCCTCAAAGGAGGACGGCGTCCCTTGATGTGTTGACAGAAGCTGTTGAGACTGCTATCCCAGAGTCCGATGAGGACTTCGGTGAGGCACCCGCTCCTGAGGATAGGGGCGATACCCAGAATTCGGAGCCGGCTGCCAAGGCCAACGAGGATCTTAAAGTCTTGGAAAACGCCACTGATCATCTTCCGGCCGACCAGAATGAACAAGTCCAGTATCGGACTCCTAGCCCGACCCAGTCTAGAGTCGTTGCGGATAAGCTCGATACGGTCACCCAAGAGCTATTTGATTTGCGTATGCTACACGAGTCCACAGTAAGCGAGTACGAGACGCTGGAGGCCAAGTATGAGCAAGCTATGAAGGAATTGGCCGACCTGCGGCAGGATGCTGCAGACGAAGCTCGGCACTCCTCACCTGATGCCCGGCATCTCATCTCACCAGCCCCTACCTCACGACCTGTGTCTTTTTTAGAGGATGCCAAGGCCCCCGACTTGAAGACTGGAACACAACAGTCCTCCTCGCGATCACTCTCATCGGAGTTATCCTTGGTCGGGGAGCCTGCTGCTTCGCACGAATTATCTAGCGTCAAGCCCGGACCCGAAGCAGGAACCCATGTAGATACAGCGTCCGAAAGTGACGAGGCCAAGGCACAGGAGATCGAGCACATGCGTAGGCTGCTCTCTGAGCATCAGGAAGGTGTCAGTATTATGACCCAAAAATATGCTGAGCTACAGGCTGAACACGCCGAGACCCTACATCTCATCGAATCACTTAAATCTGAGCTCCAGAAGCCAAGAGCTTCTCCGCCCACGACACCAGGCTATAAGCCCGTCATTCGGAGGAAGACAAGCCAAACCCTGATTGGAAACGTCGATCGAGCTCATCGCTCTCTAGCCGCCTTGCGGAACATCGCGGTGGAAGAATTTGAAAGTCGCCCTGATACGATGCAAAACTTCGAGGTACACTTGGACTCAGCCATGCACGAACTGCACAACCGGATGGAACGTATCCAGGCCTTGGAAGCTGAGAACCAGAGCGTGAAGAGGGAAATGGAGACGAAGTCGACCATCATATCTGGGCTTACTCGTGAACGTTCCAGTTTGCAAGGCGGCGGTTCCTCAGTGGATATGGGCCTCGTCTCCCAGTTGCGCGATCAAGTCGTGCAGCAGGAGAATACCATTAACGAGATGAGGGAAGCACATGAAGCCAGAGAAAAACACCTTCTTGCCGAAATCGAGGAGTTGAAGGCTCTTCTTAAGACCCAAGAGGAAGCTGCTAAGGCACATGATGCTGGCGCCGAAGAGCAGGAGAAGAAGATCGGTCTCCTAGAGGGTGAACTAACAGAATGGAAGACCAAGCACCAGAGTGCTGTTGAATCCCTGCAATCTTCAGAGCAGCAGCTTAGCACCACGCTGGCAGAGCTCAACGGTGCTCTAGTCACTCTGGATTCAATGCGCGCCGAAAAAGCCGCTGCTGGCGAAGCATCGTCTGCTGAGAAGGAGGCGGCTGCTAGAGCTCTGGAAAATGAGAGATACCAGCAGCAGGAGCTTGTTGAGGAACTGAAGCGTGACATCGAGCAACATAAGTCTACAGCTGCTGCTCACTTGGACACAATTTCGTCCCTCGAGCAGTCCCACAGTGCAGCTCAGCAACAGCTATCTGATCTCCTCGCCTCGAAGGACGCCAGCGGAAATGAAATCGAAGCGCGCCAGACCCGTGTTTCTGAACTTGAGCAAGAAATCGAGTCCCACAGGTCACAGGCTGATTCATACAAGAAAGACTTAGACTCCTTGCAGGAATCGCATAAAGCAGAGCTTGTCGAGTTGGAAGCACGGGCTAAGGCTGCTGCACAGGCCGATTATGAACTGAAGCTTACAGAGAAAGATACTGAGCATGATAACGCCCTGAAGTCTCTGAGATCTGAGATCACGGAGTCGCGGGACGAATTGGTGAAGTTGCTCAAGATGGTTTCCGACCTTCTGAACTCCGATGTCACCGCGGAGAATCTGGCCGACCAGATCCAAGAAATTATGATGCAAAAACAGCATTTCTCTGATAAATACGCTGAATTGATCGGCACAAATGAAGATCTCCGCAAGCAGCTAGAGCTAAAGGGCAATGACACTGATCGTGTTGACGAGTTGACCAAGAGCAA
The DNA here is from genome assembly GCA_009193595.1 of Aspergillus bertholletiae. NCBI lineage: Eukaryota > Fungi > Ascomycota > Eurotiomycetes > Eurotiales > Aspergillaceae > Aspergillus > Aspergillus bertholletiae. The sequence continues at coordinate 5,592 of ML736176.1, forward strand.
TGCTGAGAAAGAGGCAAAAGTGAACGAGCTTGCCGTCTTGGTTGCTACTCTTGAAGATACTCTTCACCAGAGGGAGGAGCAGATCAAGAAGGAGGAAGCACTTGTTGCGGAGATTTCGGCCGAGAAGGAAAAGAGTGTTCGCCTCGTGGAGGAGCTCGAAGAGCAAATCACCAGCAGTTTCGATCAGCACCACAACCGTCTCTCCATCATTCAACAGGAGCGTGATCAAGCTCTGGAAGATGCAAAGGCGAAGATTGTTACTTACGAGACGGATATTGAAACGTACAAAGTACGAATCGAGCAGCTTGAGGTAAGTAGCCCCACAATACCTGATGGTATTCAGCCACTAATTGATATGCAGCTTCAAATCAAGAATAGTTCAAACCAAGATTCTACCTCCCACGATCGCAGCAGCTCTATCACCTCTAACTTGCGGAAGAGCTCTTCTGCAACGTCCCTCCCGTCTCCACCACCTGCCATTCCCCTTCCGCCTCTCCCTACCATTGCTTCCACTACCAACGGCACCTCTGGTAGCATCTCTCCCCCAAGCTCTCGCCACACCAGCAAAGAATTGGCCAGTACCCAGGTCGTTGAGGATCAGGAGGCTCGCATTCGCACTATAGAGAAGCATCTCTACGCTGAGAAGCAGCTTACTGCTACTCTGGAAGAAGCTCTCGGAGACCTTGAAGCCCAAAGCAACAAGGTTAAGTCTGAGTCTGAAGCTTGGAAGAAGAAGACCTGGCAGCTAGAGGAGGAGCTAACTACCCTTCGCAAAGAACGCAACTCTCAACGCCTGTCACTTCAGGCTGTGGAGGAGGAGAGAACTGCTCGCCGCGAAGCCGAGGCCGCCAGAGCCCAGCTCGAAGAGCGCATGAATGCGCTTAACAAGAAGAAAAAGAAGAGCACCCTCAACTGCTTCTAGTTCTTGGACTTCCAAGATCTTTTTCTTGTTTCATAGATTTGTTGTTTGTTTATCCCTTAAGAGATGATGTTCATTCCCCTGTATTATGAATTCGACGCCGATTCCCCTTGTTCGATTCGCGATACCTTTTTCCTTCTCATGCGTGTATTCGCACTATATTTCTATTTACCCTGCATGCCTGTTACCCCCTCTTGTTTTGCATTACGAATCCTGCTTACGACATGTTTCTGTGTGGTTTATTGGCTCGCCTGATGTTTGTACGTCTATACATATCAGATCTTAGGCTGAACAAAATGGCGCTGAGCAATGTGTATATAAAGACCGCCAATATGACAACTTTGGACAGCTTAGCCTTATTTCAAGTTCGTCGTAGTTCGTAGGTTTCAAGTCTGAAAGCCATACTTTTTCATGATTGCTTGTTGAGTATGCTAGCACAAGACATTAGTGACAACCTTATAGGACCCCAGAGCATCCATGAAAGAAACAAGAATGTAGCCAAGTAATTAATGCCAGACAATGAATCGAGGGTTTGTTACAATTCTTATCAGATAAGAACCGATAACCTCCATATCATCACATGACGTAGTCAATGGCCGCGTGTCGCATACTCAATCCCAGGTTCCAGCTCGCAACAGCAATTACAGAAATGCCCATTGCCCCTCCTGCTTCATAAAAGACCTCCAATTCCACTCTGAGACCGCCATGTCGGGCCTCAAACGCTCCAACGTGATCATCATCCACCCCGACCTGGGAATCGGCGGCGCCGAACGCCTGATCATCGACGTGGCGCTTGCGCTCCAAAACCGCGGCCACAAAGTAACGATCTACACCTCACACTGCGACAAGTCACACTGCTTCGAAGAAGCGCGCGATGGCACCCTTGACGTGAAAGTGCGGGGGAACACCCTATTCCCTGCGCATGTATTCCGACGATTCCATGTCCTCATGGCGATCCTGAGACAGTTACATCTCACCATTTCAGTCCTAGGAGAGATCTCCCATCCGCCCGATGCGAACGAGAAAAGCAAGGAAACCGAAATATCAGAAGATAGCATCTTCATCGTCGATCAGGTCCCCGCCTGTGTACCCGTTCTAAAGACGTTTGCGGGACAGCGACAGCGGATCCTCTTCTATTGTCATTTCCCGGACCAGTTGCTTGCGTTTCGGGGGGAGGGAGGGTCGCTCTTGAGTTTTGTGAAGACGCTTTATCGGTACCCATTTGATTGGTTCGAGGGCTGGGCTATGAGTGCTTCTGATAAGGTTGTTGCGAACTCCAAGTTTACGAGGGGTGTTGTCAGGGGCGTCTTTGGGGGTGAGAAACTCGGGGACCTAAGTGTTGTTTACCCGTGTGTTGATACGGACGCGGCGGTTTCGAAAGATGCGACGGTTGTGAAGGATGGCGAGGTGCTGTGGGGTGGGAAGAAGATTCTCTTGAGTATTAATCGGTTTGAGAGGAAGAAGGATATGGCGCTGGCTATCCGTGCCTATCATGGGTTGGGGGCGGAGAAGAGGAAGGGCACGAGGTTGGTTATTGCTGGTATGGTCTCTTTTTTTTTCTTTTCTCTATTTTATTTTTATTTTTGTCATTATTAGTATATTTTTCTTGGTGTTGCGTGACTAACGATGGTGCTATAGGTGGCTATGATAACCGCGTCCAGGAGAACGTGCAGTATCACCGGGAGCTGGATGTGCTTGCTACCAGCCTAGGATTGCAGACCGCTACGTCTAAGACGGTTGTTTCGGCTCTGTCTGTTCCGGATTACATTGATGTGCTGTTTTTGTTGTCCGTGCCCTCTGCGTTCCGGGATATGCTGCTCGATCACGCGAAACTGCTTCTTTATACGCCCATCAATGAACACTTCGGTATTGTGCCTGTCGAGGCGATGCGCGCTGGAATCCCCGTCCTGGCGTCGAACACCGGCGGCCCGTTGGAGACGATCGTCGAGGGCGAAACGGGGTGGCTCCGCGATGCGAAGAACGACGCCGACTGGACAGCGGTCATGGATAAGGTGCTCTATGGAATGGACCAAAAGGAGTTCGACCGGATGTCCGTCGCCGCGAAGGACAGGGTAGAACAGGAGTTCTCCCTAAGGGCCATGGGTGACCGACTCGAGGAAGAGATCTTGGGTATGCTCGCCCGTGAGAGACGTCCGTTCGCTGGACTGCAGCAGATCCTCGTCTTTTTGGCGCTGTCCGGAGTCGCACTCTCACTCCTTGCTGCTTTTGCCCTGAAGGCCATCTGAATCTTGTTTCTGATAATACCCCTCGGCTTCCATTACCTTCTTGTACAGCACAATAGACAATATCCGATAGAATACCCTCCATCATTCAAGAAATTCAGAACTATAGAACCAGACCAATCGTTATCACCACGTGACCTCGCGCACCGAACGCGACACGCTTATAACTATATCAATCATCCTTATCAGCGACAAGCTCCCCCAAAATCAACCATCAAAAAAGACAAAAAGTAAAGTACCAAAAAAAAGATAGGGGGAGAGAAAAGAAAATCAGACACCACATTAGAATAATGCCAGAGGTCATAAGCCTCTTGTCCTCAACACCTCCACCCCCCTCCTACCAACCCCGTCGCCCCTCGTCGATCCCCTCATCATCCCCAAACCCCCCAGCAGCTCCCGCAACCTTCACCCTCCCCATCCTCTCCTCAGACTGGGACCTGCCCCCATCTGCCTACGACAGTGACAAAATCGCCGACACCGATATCAACGGCAACCCCCCGAAACGACCCCGTCTAAGCGACGAGCTCAGTCCGTTCCAGCCGCCCTCCCCAAAACCCAAGCCCGCGCGCTCGCATCTCCCTGCATCTAGGAACCCGCTCTTCCTTTTCTCAGATGATATCCTGCCGTCTTCCGATGGACCACAGCCCTGTGAGGGCTTGGAGTCTGATCCTATCGTTTTTACGTCTCCAGCACCGGCGGGGCTTGAGACCCGTCGGCCTATCGTGAGGGGGGCTGAGCTTCGAAATGGCCCAGTGCGCGGGGTGGATACGATTACGATTGATGATGATGACGATGATGACGATGATGATTACGATTATGATCTTGGTCGCGAGAATAGAAGTAAGAATAGGGCTGGGGCTGGGAATTTTACTGGGAATGGAGGCATTGGTAGGGGAGATGTGCGCGATGAGATCGAGGGGTTTAGTGATGAGATTGGGATGCCGGATTTGAATGAGTTGCTTGGGTTGGGTGGTACAGGGAATACGCGACCTGGGTTATCCAGTCGGACGGCGAGTTTGTTGGCGAGTCTTGATCAGCCGAGGTCGGGGCCTGGTGGTGGTAAAGGGTTGTTGGGTTGGAGGGGGCGTGTTGATAAGGAAGAGGAGGTGGGCGAGGTGGATGAAGTGGTTCAGTCTCGGAAGATGAAAGCGCTGCGGAGGACAATGACGAAGCCTACGAGCGCGGATAAGGAGGCCAAAGCGCGAGAACGGGAGGCGAATAAGGCCCAACGCGAGCGGGAGAAGCAGCTAGAGAAGGAGCGGAAGCAGAAGGCAAAGGAGGAGAAAGCGCGGGAGAAGCAACTTGCAGCCGATCTCGCGGGGGTGAATAAGCTGAAGGTGGATAAGAAGGAGTCAACGCCGGAGATGATCATCGATCTTGCTAAGGACTTCGAGGGAACGAGCGTGGGTAACCAGGCGGTCGAGTTCATGAAACGGCTTAAGGTCGAGCAGAATTTTTTCGAGAGCGAGATTCCAAATGTTGTCAAATGGCGACGGAAGGTTACGGCCAGGTACAACGATACCCTTGGGTACTGGGAACCATGTCCATTTCATATCTGCGGGGAACACCACGTTCTTGTTCTCGTAACAGCACAGGAGTTTGTCAATATGGTGATAGACAGCTCAGCCACCACTAGCGACCTCGATCACCACGTCCGCCGATTGAAATCAGCCTACCCCGACTGCGCGCCAATATACCTAATTGAAGGCCTCACAACTTGGATGCGCAAGAACAAAAACTCCCGAAACAGAGCCTATCAAGCCGAAGTCCGTCGCCAATGCTCACAATCTCAAACCCAAGGCCAACCCACCACCTCCCGCCGCAAGAAAACAACCACCAACAAACTCGAAGCCACGCCCCCAGTCTCTGACGACACAATCGAGGACGCCCTCCTCTCCCTCCAAGTCACGCACTCCTGTCTCATCCACCACACCAATGCAGCCCCCGAATCAGCCGAATGGATCAAAAACTTCACAGAGCACATCTCCACAGTCCCCTATCGCCGCGAAAGAATGGAAGGCAATGACTCCGCCTTCTGCATGGATGGGGGCCAAGTCAAACCAGGCGAAAACAAATCCGACACCTTCGTCAAAATGCTCCAGGAAGTGCACCGTGTGACGGCATCCATGGCATACGGCATTACAACTCAATACCCAAGCGCCATCGACCTGGTTTGCGGAATGCGAAGACATGGACCGGCCATGTTAGAGGATGTAAAGGTAAGCTGCTATAACTTTATCCGCCTTGGTCCTAAAACTCCCTCGAATCAAATACACATTCCCCTTTGAATCAAATTAACAAACATGCCATACAGAAATCTGCAAACAGAAACGGCGGACTGACAGATTCACGTGTCGGGCCTGCAGCAAGTAAGCGACTTTACAAGGTTTTTATGGGCCTTGATCCGTCTGCGACTGATATTTGAGTACCATTTGTATGGTAGGTGTGGTTTTTTTTTATCATACTATCTCGCATAGCTTATCTTGGTATCTTTTATTGGTTATTCTTCTCTCTTGATTCTAAATTATTGCACTATGTGGTGCTCCAGAAGGAGCCCAGCCTTCCTTTCTACCGCGTAGGTGGGATTTTTCCTTCCTTACGCTCATATTATGTATGATTTTTGGGGGGAGGTGTATATGGTGTTGCATGGTGATAATAAATACGCGATTGGGACCAATGAACATGAATTCAAGAGCAAATAAATACCATAAATTTGCCAAATTTCGCCTTGCTCGCCTGAATATGACCGATGTAGAATAAATTAACCAATGTACGCCTCTATCCGATATCGCATCCTTGTGAAAACAATACTACGTGGGAATACAAGCAACTCAAACAGAAACGCCTCTGCGCCTCCAAGATTTCCAAGCGACAATCCACGCGGCTATAGCCACCCATACACTTAGCGTACACCCCAAGGCCCAGTATCCAAAGCATTTCCAACCGTGACATTGGCCGTCTGTTGAGCCGTTGCCTCTATCTGTGGCGTCTTGATAGTAGTGAGAGTAAACGAGGCCCCACAGTGCAGCGCCTGCTGCAGGGAACATAGCAACAATACCCCAGTTCGTGCCGAAGTTCTCCACGCCCCAGACAACGGAGATGATTATGGGACAGAGGGAGAATGCACTTCCATAACCGAAGCCGATAAAACCTGTAGTTATGTGGGACAATTCTGGGTGCTGAATGGGAAAGGGGGAAGCGAGGAGAAGATAGCCAAGTGAGAGAAGGAGGGCGGAAGGGAGAAGAAATGTTAGCCGGGATAAAGTAACTCGCTTTGAGCCGGTCGCTGAGCTAGGGCGCATGGTCTCTGAGTTACTTGGGAAAAGGTGGGTTGCCGGAGGCGCGAAGAAATCTGACAGAGATCCTGTGAGGAGTCGGGCAATTGTTGAAGTGAGCGCAACCGTTGTCACATGTGTAGATGGTTTGCCGGCAGGAGAAGGAGCGTTGGAAGAGCTTGACTCTGGGGTCAGCGCTCCGACCACAGTACCCAGCTAGAAATGTCAGCAAATCGGTAGGCAATGGCAGCATATGAATGCAACTTACATTGTTGATGTATGCTTCTCCCGGTCCAGTAACCAAGAAGAAGCCCAAGGCAAGCCACCACATCGTATGGTCCTTGAGGAACACCTTTGTTTCCCAGTTCAATAGCCAGTTTTTCTTTCTGCGCTCCTCCTCCTCTCTCTCTTTCTCGAGTCTTGCTGCTTCCCTCTCTTCCTCGGTCTGGGTCAGAGATAGCGCTTGCTCCTCGTCATCTCCATTATCAGATTGCGTGAAAGTTCCGTACGCAGCCCTAACCTCGCTTCTCGACCGGAAGAACTCACTCTCTTCCAGCAGGCCACTCCTTTCAAGCTCCTCGACTGCTTCTTCAATATATTTCTCCTCATCCTCATCTACAATCCGTAATCCAAAAGCCCCGATGACACCAATACCAAAAAGCATCACAGCAAGGAAAATGAAATATCGGAAGACGTCTACATCACCATGGCTGCCATCTTCTAGCCGCTCATATAAAAGGTAAGTACCCACTTGGCTCTGCCACATGCCACTTAGTCCAAAAGCAGCTATAGGTATGGCAAGCATGATGCCTTTGTGTTTGCCCCTTCCGAAGTTTTTGGCACAGGTCGTAACGGCGGCCAAGTACATGCAGCTCGTGGCAGTCCCGACAAACACAAAAGCCACTACCATCACCCAGAAGGGGTATCCATTTCCACCTGCATCTGGAGGTGGGCCATTCCTATATACGATTGCAGCTAAAAGGTAGCCTATTCCGAAAACCGTGCCGGAAAACAAAGCCAGTGGCGATGGGGTATACCGGTCACAGAGGTACCCGAAGATTGAGACAGGAAGATACATCGACACACCAGCAGCAATCGATACAGCATTTACTCGGAGCTGAGTGTAATGAAGACGGGTGAGAAATAAGGGGCCGTAAAGGGAGAACGCAGTGATGCTACCAGCTCCTAAGCTGCATTATCTTGTTAGCAAGAGCGGTTGGGGCAGGATGTAGCGAAGACTTGATATTGAGCTCACCAAGTTATCACTCCCCAGGCAAAACTACATATCCGTACCACTTCCTTTGCCAGCCTGCGGCGATCCCTTTCGACTATTTCTTCAACAACATCATTCAATAGGCCGTCTTCGCCATCGCTATAACGGCGTGCAGAGATCCTCGATCCCGACCGTGAATGTAGATTCCTCCCCTCAGCATCTCCACCGGAATCATATGTGGTCAGTAATGGACGGTTTTTGTCGAAGTCTCGTTTATCAATAGGGTCGTCTCGGCCATTAGACGGAGCCATTTTGACCTCAGTCTGGCCGCTGGAGAAGAAGTTCTTTTTTTTAAAAAAAATAAAAAAAATAAAAATAAAAACAAAAATGAAACTGACAAGGAAGAGGACTCTTCAAACAACAGAGTTTTTAAGGACTATATATGCTTATTCGAGCTGGACGAGGCAAGGGTCCAGTATACTGTTCCTGTGAGTATTGAACGGAAGTTGACTGAGTTCCGAGATTCGGCTCCACTACGTCACCAGGAGGTTTTAAGGAAAGGGCATGTTGATGAGAACGAAATTTCGAAAAGGGTTATACAGAATAAGTTCGATATGGAATATGCCCACTCACACACTAGAAATGAGATAGGCAGGTGAACCTATGGAAATAGAGGTAGGAGGTTGGGGAGAGAAGAGTCATGCAGCTGCTGGCGATTACACCGCTTATCGCCAATCCCACGTGACGATGTTTATCAGTCGTTCAATTTCCCCCTTTTAGGCAACCCCCTCGGTAGGTTACCGTTCTCTTCGACCGACACAAGTGGACTGACTGACTTGCGTTTACTATCTGCCATGCTACTTGGAACTGGACACAAATTAAACATGTATGATTATGAAGTTCTTGTCTAAGTCCTCCCACCATTTATGTACATTAACATACTTCTGGAATGTCACCCCCAACTCAACATGGATCAAAGTCTAGGGAATCGGACAAGTTCCCGGGAGGTATAATCAACAAGACATGTCCGAAATGAAAACAAGCCCTAGGCAGAAAAAAAAAGAATAAATAAATAAATAAAGGACAATTTCATACACGCTGGCAGAATGAAAACGCTCTCACACGAAAGACCTTCTATGATGCTCCAGGCATGTATAGACGGGGGCTCTGAGGTGAGCATTGTGCCATAATCAACCGTCAGTATCGCATTATCGGTTGTCGAAAGACTCCTCCATCACATCCCCGGGTGGGTCGTTAAAATGTCGTCGACATCATTGGACTTGCGCAGAGAAGAAAAGAACAGAAACAAGTGGAACGATAACGCCTGGTCCATTGCCATGCAATTTTGACGCCGTATCCCGCTGTTCACAAATGATTCCTTGATCGACTGACTTGAAAGGGAATGCAAAGCTGCTAACTCCAAAATCGGAAAGGCGAAACAGACTAAAACGGTGAAGGTATAAAAACGGAGAGAAAAGAAATGAAACCCCCTAGGGGCCAAGCAGGAGCTATGTAACAACAGCAAAAACGGCGGGGGAATTTGAAAACAGTAGGATGTGGGACCAACACTAAAAACTGACTTCACCCGGGTCGCTTTCCACCACCCCTTCATCCCAGTAGCGATCGGACACGTCCTCTTGGCCAGACATCTGGGATCTTAGGGCAATAGCTTCTCCCTCTCCTCGTTCAATATATTCATCCTGGGTGAGCTCCCTCAAGATGCGCTGGAAGTACATTCTGAGAGTCCGAAGGCCGCGCAGATAGCCGCGGTCGATATCATCCGGATGGTGTGGAGGGCAAGGTGCATTTGGAGAGATCTCGTCTTCACCAGTGATACAGTTTGCAAAGTCGACGATCTTCAGCTGAACATCAATGTTATTATGTCCTTCATCTGAAGCACGACGTTGCAAGGGGATTCGCTTGCCGTCGGCGCTCTTGTCATCCTGTGGAACCTTCTCAGGAGAAGACTGCTCGCCGTCATAAAGGATCAAAAGACTGCTAGCGTACAGACGATACCGTTTCAACTTTCGGATCATGTTCTCCAGCTTGGACAGCTTTTCAAGGATGACAGGGATTTTCTTCGCCACGCTGGTATAGCTGACACCATCATAAAGGAAACGGGTGAGAGCATCCTGGAATTCACGCCCCGACTTTAGGTCCCGGCCAAAGTACTTGTCTTCGAACGTGTATTCTTGCTTCTTGACATTCCAAGTTTGCATGCCGCAAAGTCGGACGCCTAGCTGCTGAGAGGTTGTTGACTGGCATTTCCGTCTTTGAGATTTCTTCTTCTTCTCATTAGCTTCGATACCATACTGGCGGGTTCCCATTTTGAGGTCGAGAACACAAGGTTTGTTCATTCCAGCAGTGAGATCTTCTAACAGCAAGAAAAACTGCACGCGTTCATCCTTCCGTGTCTGTGCCTCTTTAGGGTTGGAAGGAAGTAGAAAGCGGTTGTCCTCCTTTGGTTGAACAAGGATAGAATCTTTCGGTGGCATATCGGCAACAGAGCCATCCTCGGCTTGTATGGCATCAGCTATATCGGTTTTCGATGCTTCAAAGTTGGGCGGTTTCACACTCTGAGCTGACGGTACCATTTGAGCATCCGCTTCCATGGAGAATATCTCATCCTCTTCATCGCCGCCATACCCATCGTCTTCAAAAAACATGAGTTCGCCCTCCTTCTTTCCGGGACTCATGCCCCGTCGTCTTTGCAAGCCACTTCCTGAATGACGGCGCCGCACCCGGTGAGACCGCGAGACTGAACTAGAGCGTGGCACAGACTCTTCTGTTCGAATTTGCTGGAGTCGGTTATGGCTCGAGTCCAAAGCGGTAGACGCTGATGATGATAAGCCTGGGCCTTCACCTGTTTGCTTGGTAATATCTATAGCAATAGACCGAGGTGGTTCATTGGGGACAGATGCATTACGACGGCTACTAGCGGTGTGATCCTCCGACAAGTTAGCCCTCCTGCGAGTAACACTATCCGACGACATTCTTGGTAATGCGACGTGGCCACGAGCATGACGCCGGTGATGGTGAATGGCTGGGGGGCTGAAGACCTCCCGGAGAACCTGCTCCTGCAGCTTGCGATTGACCGTCGTGGCACCCCAGCTAATCTTGGGCTTTTCCGGAGAAGTCATAGTGTCGTCCAGGGACATATTCTTAAACCTTTGTTCACCAGTCATTGACGTAACACCATGAACACATCTCTCTCGGCTCATTGTTATACCGTCCGCAGTCTTTGGCCGTTGTGGAGAAAACAAGTCGGCCGGAATGATGTGTCGATTATTTTCAAGGATTACCTTAGGGATGATTCCAGTGACTTGTTTCTGACTAAAAATCCGTGGCTGATCCACATTTTCAGAAGAACGAGAATCGCCAGCAGCAAGTGAATTGATCTGTTGGGCACCCTCTATCTCACCCTCGCCCATAGCAGGATCTCCATTTAAAACCTCAGTATTTCCCTCCGACGCTAGCTTGGGGCGCTTCTGGTTTTTGGAGAAAGTCACATTCAACACACCGATGTACCTGGGGGGAAAGGCACTGATTAGCAAGGTGTCACAGGTGGAATAACATTAATAAGCTCAAAACACGATAAGGTCAGTATCAATATACCTTGGAAGGAACATGAGCATCTCCGGGTGTCTGCGTTCAACGCGCTCATAGAATTCATTCTCCCGATTGTTCAGCTGTTTACAAACAGCACGTCTCGAAAAACGAAACACGGTCGTATGGCCACCCACCTGGTGCCGGTAAGGTTTCAATTCTACCGCACCCAAAGGGGCCTCTGCATTGTGGTTGCGTCCACGGCGTGGAAAGCGTTGGCGTTGAGTTGGGGTCGCGGTTGGTGTCATTTCGGCTTCATCGGTCAAACTCGACTCTTCATCGCGAGTAGATGTGCCACTTTCATCCGCCGAACCGAGCTCCGATCCGCATGTTGAATACTCGCTGCTGCGATCGGTTGTGGCGCTCGGGGGAGGTTCAATCAACTCTTCTAATTGTGGAGCCTGTCTGTCTTGCAGATCACCGTGCAGAATTCTACTATCATTCTTAGATCGAAGAGATATATCCACATGATTGATTTCTTGCTCATCAGAGACGCTAAGTCTCTTTGGCACTAGAATGTGACTACTCTTCGTGGGCGATGGGTTAAATGGTTCTGCACCATGTTGGCCATCTTGATAAGACGGGATCCGATCAATTTCTTCAGAAACAGTGACGCGTTCATGGGGGTAATACACAGCGGACGAGATTTGTTCATCATCTTCATCTTCATATTGTGCAGAGCCACGGCGTCGTTCTCGATCTGTGTCTGACGAAGGCGAGAGACCAGGGACCTCCTTCGAGAAATAATCTCTTCCACCTTCTGCAAACTGCGTTGGGATGCTTTTAGAAAACGAAGTACCCCGAGCACCGCCTGGAGTTAATTGGAAATTGCGAATCTCCTCAAGTAAGCTGCGAGGCAACGTTTTATAAGGCTTTATAATATCATCGCTCACCGTGCGCTCCGTAGTCTCGCCCTCCGGAATTGGGGTGATCACCGGAGCATCGGCCATTGACAGATGGGTTAAGCTTTTCGAACTTCGAAGATTAGAATCGTCCGTAGACACCGAAAATTGAGGATGTGTTTCAGAGAGTTCCGGAAGGCGACGAGGTTCAGAGTGGATGGTGGGCTTATGCTTCTCCAATGGCTCTAGGAGATCATCGTGCCGTCTTCCACGGTCCTCTCTTCTTTTGCGATCCGGTGAAGTAGTATTTTCCTTGAATAGACCTAGATAATGGCTTGACTTACGGCTGCGCACATGAGAGGTCGGCTCCGCATTAGCCAAATTTGCCTCGATTGAGTGGTCGACCCTGCTGCGACGACCACGGCTTGAGCTGCGCCCAATTCCAAGTTCGGCCACGGCGTGCCGCGAAGGCTGTTCAAGCTTTGGAAATGACGTTGTCTCGTGCTGGGTATCTGCAGGCAGATGGTCTAGAGGGACCACTGAGTGACGCTGTGTAAAGGACGCATCATTGAGGGAGGAAGATATCAGACTGCGGTTGACGAGTGGCTCCTCAGGAGACTCAACGCCGGTCCCATTCAGGGTGGTCTTGCGCAGAGGCTGTAAATTCTCCCAGCCCGGGATCTGCGGGCTTCGCTGAGCCGTCTCGTGCTGCCGAACCAGGTCTACATCAGGACCAACTGAAAACAGAGGGGAACGACGAGCCGGTATAGCAGACGGAAATAGTGACGGAGGGAAGGAAGGATTTCTGTGGACGTCAACTTCCATGTGGGGGAGGTCGGCGATAGTATGACGGGGGAGGACCTTGGAAGAGGGAATTGGAGAAGGAGAAGGGGATGCATTTTCGCCGGCAAGATTCAAGCTCGTGGAGAGCTCATTGTCTGTGTCTCCTTCAGGCGGAAGCTGTGGCGAATTACTGAGTTCGTTATCAGAAGGGAGGTAGTGGGTAGCAAAGATGCTGTCTCTTTCCGACAGCTGGGGGCTGTGAAATAGGTCAGGACGGGTGGGCTTTTCGTGGGGGACGGTTGTCGCCCTTTTTAGAGTGAACCCGGTCGAAGGTTTGGCCCATTGATGAGCGGTGGGGGATTCAGCGCGGGAAGGAGAAGGAGCTGCTTCTTGGATGTCATGGTGAAGGAGCCGATCCCGGGCGTGGTGGCGCGGCTGCTTGTGATGACGGCGTTCAGGCCCGTCAGAGCAATCATTTTGGGCAGACGCAACAGGTGTCACCAAGGGTCCAGACCAGGTATTTTCTGATACAGAGGGAGGGCTTGACATGGGGAGGACATTGGTCGGGCGTGCACGACGACAGGAAGATCGAGGATTGAGGCCAATGAGGGCAGGCTCTGGTTGGTGTATTTTCCTTTTTCCCCCCTTCACTTCAGGCGCAACAACGAAAAGGTCAGGTAGAGGGGGTGAAGATCTGGCGTCAACGAGTTAGAGAATAGTCACTATTGGTAAAGACAAAATAAATAAAGCAGCATTAGCCACGTTCCAGCAGAAGGGCACCTTACAGGCTAGAAATTAGGCGCAGCCACCGGAGATGATAGGCATCGGGAATGGGGGGGTGGTCAATGCAAGTGTTGTCGGATCGGGGAGGTTTAGTAGTTTGCCTTGGGAGATATGTATGGAATTGAATATAAATTAATCAGGATTGGGTTTTTTGGGTCGGTGGAGAGGAGGGGTGAGATGGGTTAAGGTAAAACGAGCAGTACTACAAGTGGTTCTAAGAAGGTAATGTAACCACGGAGGAGGTCAAGTAGTAGGAGGAGCACCAGGTCCAGTATGTGAGGTAAAGCACTAGAAAGAACAATTACCGGGGGAGTGTTCTTAGTGGTAAAGAGAGTTAGGTTGCAAGGGTAAAGTCACTAAGGAAGAAAAGCAGTTGGTTGAGAAATGACGCGGATCTTCGTCACCGCCTTAGTGGGTCCAGAAATAAAAAGCAAGTACAAAAAAAAGAAAAAATAAAAAACAAGTTTAATTGAAGAAAAGGGAATTAGCAGCGTTCTTAAAAGATACGAAAAGAGAGTTTACAACGACGGCAAGATAAGAACAGGGGGGGAATGCAGAAACAATGACCACGGGGTCTGGTTTTGGACTAGGCCCGAGTATCTCTTAGAGCTGCATATAAAATGAAAAACATAAAAAGGATGGAAAGACAAGTGGGAACTGGGCGAAGATAAGAAGAAGTGAGAAATATAGGGGAATCTTGAAAGGATGGCAGAAAGACCGGAGGTCAAAAGAAAAGGGATCATGAAGTCACCAAACGACGGGAGACATCTCTTGTTCCCGCTGGGGACTGAGGAGATTACCATCGACCAATCACTAGCCATTACAGTAGTAATAAGAATGGGGAAATTCCCCCAAAAACAGAAGGGAGGTGGTCATCTGTTCCATACTGTTCCGGGTAAATCTGATTCCCATCCAGTCCCAGTAAGGATACCCAAGCTATTGGAAACTTCTGTGGATACGCCACTTCTCTGGGGTATTACTAGTACAGGCTATCAATCATCCACCACATCCGATAGTACTAGATTACTACTAGTCTCTCTCTATCGACCACGTCTTGCCGTGCCCATAGCTTCAACTACCACGGCGGACTCTCACGATTAAGATACCAAAATGTTTCCGAGTCATCATCAGCGCCATGGGTCCAATTTCCTCCGAGAAACTGGAGTGAAACATCTTTGCATACTTGAGTGATATGGGTATTTCCTGTTGCATATGATATAGAGAAAATCAAATCTTCTGGACAAACCAAACGCTGTTCCAGAGGATCGGAGATCTCGGAATGTAGACCCCGTCTAATCAACAATAATTCCAAGGATGGCTCGTATAACTAAGGGTTCGATTGAATTTTCGCCCTTGGGCAAATAATTCAGTCCCTCCAAAGTTCCACGCCGCTTCCATTGGACACCTTACGTGCGAGGATCGGTATAGGTCACTTTAAGTCTCGGTACTTCAAACCTTTCGGCCGCCCGCCGGACTCGATTTTTTCTACTCATCAAACGGACCGCCCCTTCGGATCTACATAAGCCATAACGTAACGGTGATAATAGGGTTATAAGGTATTTCCTCTCTCTCTCTCTCCTCCTTCTATCCGCTTCATCTCCACAGCCCACATGATCGGGCCAGGCCCAACCTGCCAATCATTGAGCAACGTGATCGACTTGCTTGGCCATGGTACTTTCCGGCATACGGATGATAAGGCATCAACATTTTTGAGACGAGTCTTGGGTCTCCAGTCTTATCTGTATACCATGGAATAGCAGGCATGCCATCTTAGTCGATTCCTTCCTCCTTGCAGCCGGAGTTGCCCCCATTCCTCCCGCTTTTCCTGTCGGACAGACTACTTGGTTGAGTTCCCAACATAACGCTATGCCAAGTTCTTATACCTACTAGGGGGTACCTTCAAAGCTTCCGGTGAGTAGCACCACCTCTTAAAATTGACCAATGTGATGCCGTTTACCCGCGCCTCGGTAGGACATGGCTGACTCTCATGGATGATCATCCGTGATGTCCAAGAAAGGGGAACCCTACCATATTTGTCAGAACCCAACGCCTAGACGACTGCCTACCGTGACACAGGTTTCTTAGTCTTTAACGGATCGTTTTCCGAGAGTAAAACTCAAAGTCTTGGTTCTCCAGTCATTGAGTTTCCCATTACCAAATCCAAGAGTAGAAGGAATCCGACCAGCTGAGGGTTTACTGGCGGCTGAGGCGCCCCCTTCCACGTGATCCTGTTCTTCATTTGCTGCCCGAATTCGAGTCATTCTTCGGGGTATCAACGCTTTAGGGCAGAAGTTCCCTATTTCCAGTTTTATCGGTGAAGCACCCAACAATCCGAAAGTTGGGCTATGGATAACCCAGCAAAATAAAGCTTAGCGAGAGGAATTTTGAACCGATGTGTGAATAACATTAAGCACGAGGTGTATAAAAGAAAACTAAAGTCTACAGGCTCGGCCCTCGAAAGACTGATTACCTGACCCCGTGTCTTGTTTGTTAAAAAGAAAGCGGTCGTACCTTGAATCTCACTATTAGAATCAGAAAGATATATGCACGGATGAATCCATCGATTCTCATCAGACATTAGCCCATTAGCTACCAGGAAGCTGGCCATATTGCATAATGACATAAGACGCCTACAGTCTAACGAGCTCTATCATCTAACCAGCGTCGAAATTAAACCCAACGACGTCAATTCCCAAGCATCTAACGTTCTAGCATATCTTTGACTTGGTTCTATCACAAACAACAAATACGACAGCCTTTCTTGCTCCCAACAGATTACTCTCCCTAAAGCCAAAAAAGTAGTCCTGCGCTTTTCACCACGTTGAATAGTCATATCTTTCATTCCTTGGAGGTGAGTTTGAGGGTGAGAGACCAAATACTTCTGAAAGCCCATCGATCAGTCAACGACTAGATAGCACTTGACCGAGTGAATCCTGATACGTTATTTAGGCTAATGTAGTAGAAACACTTGTTATTAGTGGGTGGACATGTGAATATATACTTACAATTGCAGTTCATTTTCAAAGTTGGGCAACTGTGACAACTGCGCGATAAGTTCCTCGCTGATTCCACAGGCGGCCGCTACCAGTAATGAATTAGTATTGCATACACTGGGTAAGACGTTTCTATTGAAGCCAACCCAGGTCTCATATCATCTAATACTAATGGCTATGTCGAACGCTTAAGGTGACCGCAACCATGGTTTGAGAAAAGTTGGCGCATTTGGTTTGTTTCTATTATGTACCATAACTTGGGATCGGTGGGCCTCTGTCGACGAACTTCTACCCTCAGGCCGTATATATTTTGGCTTCTTCAGTCTCATCTTTTAAAATGGTCTTTCCATCTACACCAGACTCTGGATAACTTAGCCCCCATTTTATTGAACTTTTAAGGCCATCAACTCAGGCTTCATACCAGTTCATGGATTCCAGCATCTTGGTACCAAACAATTAGGTCTCTATCGACTTCAAATACAATTCTTATAACCCTGCCAAGCTCATGCTCCATGTTTGGGAGAACAAAGTTAGCGACTTGGAGTAGAAGTCAATGTGCATTTATCGCTATATCCAATTTCGAAGCCTGGCCTGGTTAACTAGCGACCATAACCAACAGCCTCTTCTGCTATGTCACCTCGAGCCCTACATAATCCCAAACCTTGCATCCAAATCTCACTCCACCAAACAAGCTGTTAAAAGGGAGTGCACTATGGAGGCGGGAAGCGATGCTATCATCACTTTATGAGGGAGCGAATACGGCTATACAGTTATTTAAGGTGTTGGTGAATCATACACCGATATTTACGCAGGCTTCAAATGATAAGTACTTTATTACACTGATTAGGTTCAGTAAATAGAATCCAGTAAGGAGGTGTTGCTGTATTGTTCTCATGGTTAGAAGGCTACATGTTGACATTGGTGTGATAGTGCTTTTTATGTATTATGAATTGAAGAGAATAGTCTACTCTATTCAGTCTTATATAACGATATCATCTAAGCAGTTAACAAGTTTACACATGCCTAACATGAGAGTAAAAGGTATAAGCATAGGCTATGTCCACACATCATGGTTTGCACAGCTCCTAGAAACAGAGATAGGATATTGCTACGGAAGTACTTATTATCATGCAGTTTGCAAAGTTGACTAAATTATACAAGCTACGAGAGACTGGACAATATACCGATCCATGCTTCCACAAAAGCGAGTGTTGTAAGGAAGGGAGGAGTGAAGAGGGGATATCAAAAGGAATGTAAATACGTCTTAACACCAATAGTAGCTGAAAAGAGAAACTGAACCACAAGGATGGAGATGCAGAATCGGTTGGATCCATTTTGCCTCGTTTATCATTGGCTAGATCCCCCGAAAGTATCACTTGCCACACCTGAATGAAGCACTGATGCACAATAAGCAGACTTGCAGTAACCCCAGAGTAACAATCGGATACTATAGCTATACCGGATTCACCAGAAGCACTGAATCCCCGCCATCTGGGCCAGGTGCCAGACCGTTCTGACTAGCCTAACTGAACCACCAGACAACACACATGCACCCTATCAAGAACTTTTGGACATTGCTGAATCAGTACGGGGTTTCGATCTCAAAATATAAGTAGATCAGCATATACTAACAATCCAAGCACTGCTAGAGTTAACAATAAATCAAATCTTTATGTACTTTAACCAAGCAAAGGGGATACCTGTAGGGCGAGTAGGTCACACGACTAATGTTACCCGGAAGGAACGAATACCCATTGGCTATATATGTCTGCACAATAGCAATTCATAGATATAACAGTAATCAGAACCAGGGTTGCAGGTCCCATACACAAGGGAAGCACGCAAGGAGATTAGTAGTGTAATACAGAGTAATATTATTTCCAGTCACAGCACATCTATGCCCGGATACTATACTAGAGGAGCTGTGTTCAATACACTACAAAGTACCAATAATTGCTGACTTGATTGCAGTGATATGGTAAAGCACTTCAGGCGAGTGTTTTATGCATAATATAATAAATAAATATGAGGAGCTACTGCTAAACCGGTTGAAGGCTATTGTTACTGAAACGTTAGAATAAATTGATGGAGGGGAATCAGAGGATAGAGCCTCAAGGCGATTCACATATAATCAGAGCATGGATAAAGGTTTAAGCGCAGCTATTGAAATCAGAATTATGTTTTTTTTTTGGAAAGCTATCGATCTAACACGGTAAGGTACTGATCAAAGGACGTATGTGTCGTGGCTATGCGGTTTTAGATACTATAAAAACTATATGCTACTACCACTTAGGTAGTATTGTAACGCGGTGGAAGCTTGTTTCCTCGCTTTTATATCCGCATGAGCGATCAATGCTACCTATTCATTACTATTAAAGTACGACCCTCTTTGACCGTGCGTAGTTTTGCTTCCTGTAAAAGCTGAAATGATTGGCAAACATGAGGTATAAATTTTTGCTATATAATTAAACTTTAAGCTCAACAGCTGCGTGGAATTTCTGTTAGAGATTCCAACCCTCTACAAAATAAGTGTGTTTTGTAGACATGTGTTTTTACTATTGGTTTATTTTCCGTCGGTCTTGCCTGATTGCTTTGCCTTCGTTCTTTCTTTCGTTTTGAGGGCGGGGGCTGGGGAGTAAGAAAATCCCATAGACGCTTGTTGGCACTACGAAACAGTCACATCGGTCGTACCAGGTAGTCCTGCTTTTCCTCCAATATCATTGGAAAATGAAGCGTGATGCGCTGGGGCGGGCGATGTGATGAAAAGCAGCTATAGTCCAACAGTAGGTTCCGAACTACCGCCAGACCAACAATAATCCCTACTGGCGTGAGCGCATGCAGCACGAGAGCACATCCGACAAGGGGTCGGGCGCAACGACTTCCCCTCCCATTAGTTCTTGTATTCCAGCTTCTGGGGATTCGGATCCTCGTCTCCCCGCAGCACCACAACAACGAGCGCTTTCTCTCAAGACCTGACGGTTACACTTAATTACTCTATGCTGCCTGCCTCTTTCATTATCACCACTCTTTTCTCAAGAAAACTGTTCCAATAATTTTCCTACCTTCTGTTAACCCAACCCCTCTAATTTTGATGTCAGTGACCCGACTTGTTAAGGATCCAGGGCTTGCACATGTTGAGCCCATACGTAGATGTAGATCTTTTCAAACAACTGCTCGAGGGCGAAGGGATCTGCACAATCTCAATTACAACAACTTTTTTTTTTTTTTGCAAAGCCTCTTTACAAATTTGACTTGCGCACGACCCGACCCCAATTTATACACTAAGGCTCTCGGACTTTACTGCAATTCTTGTAACTGAGAACGCTTTGTCAAAATGCACGGGCAGTTACGCTTGGATACCTCTGTGGGAGCCAATCAGCGATATTCCTTCATTGAAACACCATTGGAAATGCATGCTTCTGGTTTACGAAATGATCAACAGCAGCAAGAACCACCACAGTCGCAATCACTAGCAGTGCCCAATCCTGATACTACACATATCCAGGCTGCAGCAGAGCAAGGACAACCACAACGCCTACCACCACTGAATGAGAAAGCACCGTATGCACCGCAAGCAGTGGTAGCCCATAGTAGCCCAGGTGGCCCAAACAATCAAGAGCATCCTGCTATCTCTGCCCCCTTCGCCGACGTGGTGTCTGAGCCGATACAGCAGCACGATGCGATCGTGCCGGACTACTCGTATGCGGCGCCACCTCCAAACTCTCCAGGGCCACTTCCAGCCAAGACCTATCCAGAAACCCCAATGCAAGCATCGCGGATACATCCTATAGCTATTACACCAGACACAAATCCTCTACAGTCTCCACAAGCACCCTATTTTCCTGGGCCGCCTACGGTCTCAGGGACGTCCTATACGCCGTTGGCAGACGATGCTGCTGCCTATCATCGGCCAGGCCAGGTATCGCACCCTAATCAATATATAGTAGGTGGAACATGGAGTCATGATATTTGCGATTGTTCGAATATTTGGACCTGTTGCCTTGGAATAGTATGTCCTTGTGTATTATACGGCAAGACGCAGTATCGTCTTTCGCAGATATCAAGGAAGGAAGACCCAACAAACATGTTAGGTCATGAGACATGTAATGGGTCGTGTACAGCGATGGCTCTCTTGTGTGGTTGTCAATGTGAGCACTTCTATCCCACGGTCGCGGCGGCGCCTGGGTGCTAACTTTCCACAGGGCTTATGGCGACAATTCAACATAGACGGATCCGCAAAGTGTATGGGATCAGAGGAGATATTGCATCAGACTGTGTGAGAGCCACCTGTTGTACATGTTGCACCCTCATACAGGATGAAAAGGAGATCAAGAAACGCGAGGAAGACCGTGCGAATGCAACCAGGGTTACAGGGGCGACCCTTGTATCACCATACTTCACGCCTCCGCAGATGGCGTATGGTCCTTTGCCGAGATAAGTGAGATGCCCTTCATATTGCAACTTTTGTGAGGCGTAGACGAGATGTTAACGCTCTGACTCGGGTAGAGACGAAGGTCTCTGCCGAGACGCATTACCTATTTGCGTTTGTGCTCATTCACCCTCTTCGCGACAATACCCAGTACAGTGTTACTTTGTCTCATTCAAGACCCCAGGCCGGGTTTGCAGTTTATAATCCAAAATGGTTCACATTGATCTTCTGTCCATGAGGGATCTTAGCGTTGCTTTTTTTTTATTTGATTCCCTTGCATACAGCGGTTATCTTGGTATGGTGTTGGGCTCTTAAGATTCAAGAGTTTTTTGTGTATATACAAATTTCAGGCGGCTTGTACATAGAGGGTGGGCGACGCAATGATATATTCAACTTTCTAGGAAGAAACTCAAGTGCTCCAGACTTACTACAAAATTACGGGTAGAACGTGAACCGCCGATCATCGACATCTTTGTTAGGCGGTGACGCCAATGGCCGAAATCTGGACCGCAGTGGCGGTTCCCTTTGGTGTTGAGCGTTACGGAGTTAACTTGCATAGAAAATGTACCATTCTCTGCCTTCAGCCTTCGCCTGTGTCTATCCCAACCGGTTACCGCTTGAACAATTTGTATCGCCTTATTCGATTTATCTGCATATACAGCTCTGACTGGAACCGTGTACTTGACTTTTATGATCCTTGCCGTCACGCCTTTTCTGTCAATCTCCGTTCCGATTTTCGGTATCTAGTCATCAGCTTCTTGGTTGAACACGCTGGGCCAATGGAGGCCTGAGAGCTGTTTTGAATGCTTCCTCGGCTGGAAATGTTGAGAATAATTCGGATGGTTCTGTGGTATATATGAGTGGCTACAACCGCGTGGTCTGTCTGCTCAGGCTGATCGTCCGACCATGGGGGATGACGTCCGTCTCGCCCCTCGCCAGATATGGGCACAACCGACGACGTCCTCTACGAAGTCTTACCAGCCCGGATGTACTCCATTCGTGCTCCCCAGTGAAGGTATGCTGAAAATGAAGATGTGGCCTTGCGCGATGTTGCTTCTGGGCAAGAATCTTGTTGCCTGCGCTATCGGGTCTCATGAAACCTGGCTAATATGGCCGTCTGTGAATGGGTATAGGCTACATTTATCTTAATCTCTCTTACTCGATATCCCTATCAGAAAATGCGATTTTCGAGCCAGTTTGCACGAGTACGGCGACCGCATCGAGAGGCCCATCTCCAATGCTCGATACCCGTGACCCCTTTTACGCTTCAGTGACTCCGCAATTATATGCTATCGGTTGCGCAACAGTTGTTAGCTACCTTCTCGTCATAATTCTTCTTATAACACCCCGCACGTTTTATGTTGGTGGTCCTGGTGGTGGAGCGAATTTTCTAGGGCGCCATGGCATGATCAGTGGCTCCTATAGCGGTAATTCCTCGGTGGTGGGAGTCGGTGGCCGGCCATGGCTGCAGAAAGTGGCCGCGCTGCTCGTTGCTATATCGTTGACAATCGCGACTGCCGATTCATTCAAGGTGGCTGAGGACCAGTATAACCACGGCTACTCTGATGCCGATGCGCTTGCCTCGCAGGTCATCGACGGTATGGAAATTCGCGTTATCAGAGTCATATCGAGCACTTTTCTCTGGCTTGCCCAGGTTCAAACCCTCATTCGACTCTTCCCTCGACATAAAGAGAAGGTCATGATTAAATGGGCCGGTTTCGCTTTGATAGTGTTGGATACGATATTCAGTATATTGGATAAATTCCTGGTCCAGAGCAATACTACACGGCCACGTCTATATGAAGATGCAATTCCCGCGCTCAGTTATCTTTTTGAGCTTGCGCTCAATTTGCTCTATGCAGCATGGGTTATTTTCTACTCGCTATCTAAACACCGTTTCGCATTCTTCCACCCAAAAATGAGGAATATCTGCCTAGTGGCCCTCCTATCGCTGTGTGCGGTTCTAATCCCAGTTGTGTTTTTCGTTCTGGATATCGCAAAGCCTGAAGTTGCTGGTTGGGGTACATATATTAGGTGGGTTGGATCGGCCGCGGCTAGTGTTGTGGTTTGGGAGTGGGTAGAACGCATTGAAGCTTTAGAACGAGATGAAAGGAAGGACGGTATCCTTGGCAGGGAAGTCTTCGATGGTGATGAAATGCTTGAGGTAACCCCTTCGGAGGAGGTCGATTGGCCTCGGCAAAACAATAGAAACGATAAAGGAGGAGGCACAGGTGCGTCTTCGGGATGGGGAGGCATGATGGGGTTGACCCAACGCCCACTACGCACTCGCGTTGGTCATCCTGGGGGCCGTAACAGGCAGACTCGTGCTGACGCACAAAACCCTGTCATCTTTAATGATCCCCGTCGGGGAGCATCCCGGCCTACTCCACCACCCGCTGCTGTCACACCTGTCAGCCGGGCGGACACCACGAGCGCTGCCAGTACTGTGTACAACGTACATTACCATCCTGTCTCCAGCCCCACACCCCCAGTTGCTATGCCACATATGGAGGAAGAGAACGAAGTCGACGACTATGACGATGTTGCCGCCAAGGAATTGGAGACCGCCATAGCGGAGCGTCGGCCAAATTCGGCTCAAGAGCACATCTCAGCGGAGCAGGTCAGGGAAGAGTCTCCCCAAATTATCAACGTGGATGACCGATGGCGTACTATACTCAACCCCTTCAGGCGTAGGCGTGCGTCTCTACCTAAGGAAGTTGCCTCAGCACAAGCAGAAGAGGAGCAGGACCCTATTAATGATGGTGATGAGTTGTATCAAGGAGAGACTAGCGAGCAGGATTCGTCGCGACCCGTGATCAATCGTTTATTCGCGCTCAATCGCAGGCCGAGGCCCGGTTCTGGACGACAAGGTTCTGATACTCCGTTGCCGGTCACGGTCATCCCCGCCAGGCGTCGAGGCCAGCACACATGGTCGCCCGAGTGGTTCACGGATTCCAGTCTTCTTGAGCCATCCCCTGGTCAACAGCCCCGGCCAAAACGCACTGACTTGCCGGTAAGGGTGATACAACCGCAAACTCGAACAGCAGCGCCTTGGGCGACGCCAAACGAAGGAGAATTCGGCTATGGCAATTATGAATTACGTTATGACCCTGAAGCGGCAGCGCTTGTGGGACCTGATGGATCTCATCCCCGTCCACAGTCAACCGATAACACTTATTATGATACAAATATCGATCTTGAAAGGCCCTCGGTTGTTGAAGGGCATTACCAAACTCAGGATCTAGATCAAGTTGTGTCCGAGCCGTCGCAAACACCACAACATCCTCTACCGACCGATTCACCGAATGACAGTCAGATCACCACAGAACATTCTAGACCTCGGTGAGGATTTCAAAGCTCATGTTCTCATTCATACTTACTTGGTGGACCGCGCATTTGTCTGCCCGAGTCAGTCGATTCATGATGATCCTTCTCATCGGTTTTCTTTATCTTTAGATTAATCTTTCATATGTTCTTGATTTAGCGGGAGTATCGCTGGATGTATCTAACGGGGGCCTTGCTTTTCTTGATCTTCTTTGTTCTTATATTCCTCTTTCTACTTTATCGGGACTGGTGTAGGGCACGGATTTTGGTTTATATGCGATTGGGTAAGGTGTGTCCCGAAGGTTTGAGCAAGGTTCCAATGCAGTGGCGAAAAGGGGGTTTGGTGCACAAAAGATACCCATGGGATTTATGTATCGAGATATCGTTGTTACTACCATGACACACACTGTACATACTAATAAGATGAACTCATTTCGTTAGACTGGCATGGCTTTTCCTCCGGAGAGCCGGGTAGAAATCCTTCCGATATGTACACTAGCTTGCATAGTAAGTTAGTACTTTAAAGTTAATTTCGGGTTGGCCTCTACGCTTTTAAGCTACAGAGATTCTCGTATTATCGATGCGGGCCACTATTAGTTAACTAGTACATGGACACTGGCTTACGTGTGAGACTCTGCTGAGACTTCTTTACACGACAAGGATAGACAGGCCCATCGGGGAGTAAACCGGATCGAATCCGTGAAATTCCTTCGGCTAACATAACGAACCTTTTTGACGAAAGAATAACGGAGAGATCGTTCTCTCGGGGAGCCATTTCCAGGGGTGACCGGGAGCTCTTTCTGGAGTCTAGTATTTGAGCTAATCGGCGTGGTTAGCTTCACAAGGAAAGCCTTCGCGTGGTCCCCAAAAAGTTAAGGCTCTCCACTCAGATTTCTCCGCTCTCTGCCGACCGCCGTCATCGATCGGTGCCTTACGCTGTACAACGCAGTGCACTCGCCCTCCTTACCCAAATCATTTACTAGTCGATGCAGCGACATCATCGCCCCTGGGCGTCGCACCATGGCGGCTGTCAATCGGAATATGTTTGACGCCAGCGTTGCAACAGATCGGCCGCGCGGAGCGTCGTTGATGGTTTTACCACTGAATTTGATCGCGTTCATTATCTCCCACGTATGTCGAACTGGATTTTCTTTGCGGAATGGGCAGATGATCATGCTAACTAAGAAATCGTAATCCCTACAGTTGGAAGACCCTGGCGACCTTGCTCGTCTCTGTAGAACATGTCGAGTCCTCAACTACATGACGCTCCCGCAGCTCTACAAGAGCATTACCCTGACCTCCTACGATAAAATCCGATACCGTGGCGATCAGCCGGAAGGGATGGGAAGCGCAAGTCCCTTCTCAATGGGCCTGAATGCCATAATCACCCGTCCTTACGCATCGTTAGTTCGGTCGCTGACACTCCGGGGAAATTGGCGGGAGTCGGAGCTGGAAGAACATGCGCGCATTGGTCGGGTGCCAGATTCCTCTATGATGCTGAATATTGTGGTGCGGGCGGCCATCGACAAGATGAATGAGCTGGAAAGTTTTAGTTGGGACCTCAGTACTAAGATGCTGGAAACCGTCTACCTCGGATTGGCGCAACAACCTAAACTGACTTCGCTAACGGTGCGATTTCCCTCAAGCCGTCACCCTCGGCCGACAATCGTCATACCCGCGATGCCTCACCTACGACGCTTGAAAATCACCGATATTGACCCCCTCTGCTACCCAGACGATATTTCGACTCTACTTTGGAAATGTAAGAAGTTGCAAGAACTCAATTTACACTGGTCACCTCGAATGAGAGAAGAGCAAGAGCCCAGCGTCATGGTTCATGACTATTTTCGCAAATGTATATCGGCAAAGCAGCCCCTTCGGGTTAAGAAGATAGGGCTTCAGAACTTGTACGCCCTTCATACCGAAGACTTTAATCTTGCATTCGATCAATGCACGGTCGAAGATGTCACCATCCTTAATGGCACCAAATCAGACGATTACAACTTCATGAATACGTTTGTTGATAGTACCTGGCCGATTGCCCCGCCCCACGTCGTCAAGATCAAGAGCATTAGACAGGATTGTTTTAATAGAAGGCATGCGGACTTCCTAGGGAATTTCACTGGGTTGGAGAGGCTGTATTTCGTCAATGCAACACCTAATCCAAACGATATAAGATCACAGAAACATTTGGGATATCCGGCGCCCACTCCACCGTCTGTGGACCATAATCATCACACCCAACGCTCTGCTCCAGCCTATACTCCCGACGCTACCCCTTCCTGTTCTCCTGGATTACATGCTAGCATCCGTGATGCCTACCTCAATAACATTATCATGAACCACGCGGCAAGTTTACGACATCTCTTACTCCCTTCCTACTGGCCACTCTCATCAAACACGATTGCGCGTCTTGTTCACTCTAGCCCGCAGCTGGAACAGCTTGCTTTTGCAACTGAATTTTCCAGCATGGAAACATTAGGGCTATTACTCCCATTCCTCCGAAACCTGGTTGCCGTACGCCTTCTCATCCCAGCCAGCAGTTCGTCGTCGCCGCAGACTCCACAAGCACCAAAAGCGAGCCTGGGACGCTTATCGTCATGTCCGGCAGAAGAGGTATTTTCATCCGCGCTATGTCTCGCAGATATCGTGGAAGCCGACGACGAAGTCCTTATCGAAAAGTTCTCCGAGTCGCTGGCAGACCCACAGGTATTCAGTCAGCTGAGATTTTTTGGCTTCGGTTGGAAAGCATTCGAGCTGTTGGATTACTATACAGTTCCCGCCGCCCCTCCTCCCCCCGAGGGTAATGTTGAATCGCAGTCACAGTCCCCGGCGGACCTAGTGGGCGAGGACGCCAATGGATGTCGTGAGCCTTACCCGAATGGATTATTACAGAAAGACGACGGAGCAGTCGCCTCCAGTATCTTGACTCCAGCCCCAGTTTCCCAAACCCCGCCCACAGCACCGGCACAAAGGACAAGCCAGCCGTCTTTGTTGCTAGGTAAACGAAGGCGAGAGCCTGAGCTGAACCTAGGGGTGCCACCCAAGAGGGGCATGACGCGCGAAAATCCTATAGAACTATCAGATTTCAACCCTTGTCTACCAACCACGCTCACAAATGGTCGTGTCTGGAGACGTCGGGTGCGGCGAGTGAGCTGGGATGTCGTAAAACACTACGAAATATGGGGCTTGGATACGCAAGAATTATGATCACTGTCTATATCGTCACGAACGACCATATCGAACTACACATATATGCTTTTGAGGGGGTTCCAGGGTGGGAGGGGCGTTAGTTGTTTTTCGTTCGTCCCTGGTTTTTGAGGGCGAGGATGGTAAGTACTGGTGTTCTATTGCTCGCACGGGGCTAACGACCGGCCCTACAGGTTATTCCTGTGCATACATTAAAAGCTACTATATAGCGCTCTACATATTTTGGTCTGCGGCGCATAGTCGGTGTTTGGTACACGGCTGCTTCTCATCCGGGTTTCCCTGCTACTGTCTGTCCAGGTGCCCGGTTTAGATTTCGTTATATTTAAGATATCCCGGTCTTGCATGTACATGGTACATTTAAGGACATAACTCTACTATTAACAATTTACAATCCCACTCTTCAACTCACGCTACGTTCCAAATATATTATATGGTGCAAAAAAAAATCCCGCAATATGAAAATATAACCATCACAATCCATGGATAACACAATCAATAGCCCAAAGGAAGACTAACCACACCCCACAGACTTGCTTATCTAAATACCCACTTATAGTTAGTTAGTTACTCAATGACCCTATATTAATATACGCTGTTCGCATATTATTAGCGGCTAGAGCCTTATAAGGCTGACGAAGGGTTACATTCCTTTCGGCTTGCTACGTGACATTATATATAATCAGCACAGCCAATGGGCACGACTAATACAGAACACACATTTAATCTCGCAACAGAACGGTTTCTGGTAAACATCTGAACCACAGTCTTGCCTTGTTTTGTCTTTTCTTTTCTTTGCCTTTCCTCTCACTTCCTCTACCCAGACCGAAAGAGTTTGTCTGACAAAGGGTTCCCGGTTCTCTTGGAGGGTTGACTCTAGTAGCCGCTGGGTTTTAAGCTTGTTGATGGGGAAACGCTTTTCTCTTTTTTTTTTTTTCAGTTTCGGGTTTCTTGGAAGCTGTTCCAAGGGGGGAGGGCGGGGGGGGGGGCTGGGTTTGTTCGGATTGTTCCTGGATCAAGGTCGTAGCTGTTCTATTTCTTGGTTGTGTGGGAGATTTGCTTGCTTACAAAATTTATACTAATGTTTAATGGTGGTAAACATGCGTTTGACGTGATGTCTTCGTCATGAGGCGTAGATGCATACTATATCTATATATTTAAAGCTCGAGTGTCTCTGCCAGATGTAAGGTGGGCTTCATTGTACTTCCAGACTTCCCTTTCCCCCCTACAGTCGCTAGATTGGTACCCATCTGTGGGTTGGTTTCTTACGTTGCTTTCGACTGGGACCGCCGGTCTAAAGACGGACATTCGGATTTCCCAGTATCAGATATGATGCGAGACAGTTATAAGTGAGAGAGAGAGGAGCGAAAGCTTAGTTTAAAAAAACCCCTTGTCGTCTACCTACCCTTCTCCCACAGGGCATCGTCGATATCTGCACAGTCACGCAGCAATGACCTATCTTTTCCGAAGCAAAGTTTTGGGTATACCAAGGAAATATGGCGAGAGTCGCGCAGATCACAGGTGGTGGTGAGTACTATGATAACTAGTTTGAATGCCAGAGAATTATATCCCAAAAAAAATATACTGTGGACGGCCTAGGTATCTAATGTTATCTTCTATAGCTTCTGGCGTAGACCTTGCCGTCTGCGTGTCACTTGCAGCCCCAGTATGGCAGATCGCCGTGGTGGACGAAACCCTTACCAGGGAGCAGCATATCGCCATCGAGCTGAATGGCACATATGCCCTCGTGAACGTCACCGTCTGTGAGAATACGGGGTAGGCTTTCTGGGAGAAAGCTGTGTGGTAGAGATAGGATATGGTCGACTGGATTTTGGTATACACGCGGCTTTGTTTCACGTATGATTGATTAGCCCTCATCAATGTAGGGAAACCGAGAACTATCCATTCCTCACTACTGAGCGAGGATGATGGGTTACATCCTGTCCTGAAGTTAACTCGATACATGTGAATCTGACTGGGGGGTGATCTACACCACCACCGACCTAGTAGTAGACGTTTCTTGGAAACAGAACAGTGGTCGTGTACAAAGGAATAATAATGAACGTCATTTTCTCTCACTGATCGGGTTATACAGGGTATTCGCTCCCGTCCATACTGGATGTACCGCTAGAATCATGCGATCCATAACCCATCAGCACCTTTTCCTGGACCAGGACGTCCTCGTAAATTGTATTGATCGTGGGCTGAACTAAATGGGATAGACAGGTGAAGAGATATGAAGCCAGATTCCGGCCGAATGCAAGACATCTACCGAGGAGATAGTAGGCGTGATTAATTCCCTCCAAGACAAGTCATACGGGCATATTGTGGAGATCCGTGGCAACACGGCGTCCGTTAATGATGGGGCGCTGCCAATTCAAGACAAGCGATTACAAGCAATTGATGGCATCTCCGGAGCAAATCCAGACTGGTTCCTCTGAGGGAATAATCTTCACATCTGCATCCTTGCCGTCGGTGGTCCGTCCATTAGGCTCCCACCGGTAAGGAAGGATTTTGGGAAATGTGGAAGTGGAGCCAAGGTTGCCGACTCCGACAGAAATATATTAGATTATGAGACAAGAATCTGACTAACTAATGCCGAGATAAATAGTTCGCTATTAGATAACGGCAACGGTTCTTATTTTGCACCTAGTGCGCTCGTCATTATCTACTAGGGTTGTGTGTTATCTCGCAATTGTTCATCCTGCTAGTTGGCCCCTGCAGCATGTTGTTATCTGCGGGCAATATAACTACGGACGGCGGTCTGTCCTCAATCATGACTGAAAGTGCGTCCAGTAGCTTTTGTCGCACTATAGTTAGTAAATGACTACTCCGTGCTGATGTAATAATCATTAGTAACCAGCCAACATAGGTGAAACATGGGCGGAGGGGGCATCCTTTCCTGGGATACTCCGTGGGAAGTATATCATTCATTCATTTGGGTTCGGCAGACCCAGCTTCGCACGAAACTCTCTGCAAAGCACAATTGAGTTATAGGATAGCTGATACTATCTGGTAATAAACTCCAACCCCCGGTCCACAGGCAGCCCTGATAAGGCAGGTACCAACAGGGGAGCCATGGACTGATTTCGTTGATTATTGAGCCGCTTAGGTATCACCGAATCTGTCGGTGATCGGCAGCTCTAACCATTAGGCACTTTCTTGTCAGTCCACCCAACCCGCTTGCCCCCCATCTTCGATGCATGCTAAGTGGAGAGCGACCAAAATCAGGTCCGGCGCCGTGATTTGCTTGGAGTCAACACCGCGTTGGCCCTCGTCAATTTAATGAAGAAACCTGGTTGGGTTATAGAAAAAGGGGTCTTTTTCTGCTTTCCTCTCGCCATCGAGGATTTGAGGATCTCGTAAAACGTATGGGTGGAGAACTGATGAGTAGTTGCAGACAGAGTCACATCGCTTAGAGCTTAGTGAAGCATGTTTGAAAGCGGGCGGCTGCTGATACTGCGACTAAGAGAATCTCACCGTGCATCGGATATGACAGGGTCATTGGCGGTCTCAGTCTGTGTTTCTCGATTTGGTCATTCAGAGACCACAAATTCCTCCTCGAATGCAGAGAGTACGAGAGTACCTACCAGACCATCCGTGGGCTGTTCCGGAAGGGGGAAAAGCAGCGACTCGAATCGTAGATTCTGTCAATATCAGATGCTTTTGTTGTTGGTAGGGTCTTGGGGCAAACCAACGGTGATCACCAGGACTCCGACGGTTCGTCTCCATTAATGGAGTCGATGGCCTCGTGTCTAAGGCACCGCCAACCATGTGATGGGGGCGTGACTAGTACCAACTATAAGGAAGATGGCCAATCAAACCCCCAAAACAATACTTGTCGAGCTTCGGCGTGGGTCCGTTTCCTCCCCCTCCCTCTCAATTTCGTTTCCTTCAATCATCGTTCGGTCTCCCAGATAGATTGATGGCTGTGATGACTTGATCGTCTTCTTCACTGCTCTTGGGCCTTCTCGACCCCAGGGACCCCCTGCACCTTCCCCCTCCTCCAATACGACGCCAGCCCCGGGTGAATGGCGATCGCCGGACCGATATCGAATGGGCGACAGACGTCCTCCCTTGCACCAGACGGAGTTATCCGTTTACTGCAATTAATCTGCGATTCTCGAGGTGGAGATCAACGGAACGCGACAAGAGATCTTGTCCGAAACAAGCAATGACCATTTACACCGTAGCATCCGGGACCAACTTGCCTTGCAAGGGTCTAGACATGGGGCAGAGTGCTTGTTCCTCCCGCCTAATCAGCTCACCACTCAGGTACCTACGTCCATTAGGATCTTGGCGGCTGCATGCCAACGACCTCTTCGTACATGGACAGTGGATGAGCTTGTAATTGGGCCAAGAAAGCTTACTGGGGGACAAGGGTTGTTGTCGCTCCATACCTAGAAGAGAAACACTGCCTACTGCTGCTGATGTGGACCG
This sequence comes from Aspergillus bertholletiae, assembly GCA_009193595.1. Classification (NCBI taxonomy): domain Eukaryota; kingdom Fungi; phylum Ascomycota; class Eurotiomycetes; order Eurotiales; family Aspergillaceae; genus Aspergillus; species Aspergillus bertholletiae. The sequence goes on from ML736176.1 coordinate 37,649, forward strand.
CTTCTCTCCTGAACCGGACTCCGTTGATTATCATCACTGCCATCATGATGCCCACCAGAGCAGAAACAACTATAAATGGGCGCCTTCCAACTGCCCTGACATGCCTCATCACTCTCTCATCCTCTCCAACAAGAGTCTGAGTTCGTCTAGCTCTGTGCCTGTCATTCTTTCACTTCCAGTCTTTCATTCCTTTTCTGTCGACACTTCGCCTATAGAGTAATCGCCATGGTTGTCTTGAGCAAAGTCGCCGCCGTCGCTATTGGCCTCTCCACGGCCGCCTCTGCGTTGCCCGCTGGTCCCGCCCATGCCACCCATGCTCGTCGGGGATTCACCATCAACCAGATCACCAGACAGACTTCCAATGTCGGTCCCAAGACCGCCAGCTTCCCCGCCATCTACAGCAGGGCCCTTGCTAAGTATGGAGGTACTGTGCCTGCGCACATCAAGAGCGCCATTTCCTCCGGAAGTGGTACTGTCGTGACTACTCCCGAGGCCAATGATATCGAGTACTTGACCCCCGTCAACGTCGGTGGTACGACTCTGAACCTCGACTTCGATACTGGCTCCGCCGATCTGTGAGTAATATGCAGCTCTACGCATCTTGAAAAAAAAAAAAATCTTGACTAATGATATTCCAGCTGGGTCTTCTCCCAGGAGCTCCCCAAGTCCGAGCAAACCGGTCACGACATCTACAAGCCTTCCGGAAACGCCACCAAGATGGAGGGTGCTAGTTGGGATATCAGCTATGGCGATGGCAGCGGTGCCAGCGGTGATGTCTACCAGGACACTGTCACCGTGGGTAGCATCACTGCCCAGAGCCAGGCCGTCGAGGCTGCCAGCAAGATCAGTGATCAGTTCGTTCAGGACAAGAACAACGACGGATTGTTGGGTCTCGCTTTCAGCTCGATCAACACTGGTAAGGCTTCCTTCAAATCATACGGCGTGGACGATTGAAAATTGGCTGACAATGACTACAGTTAAGCCCAAGCCCCAGACTACTTTCTTCGACACCGTCAAGAGCCAGCTTGACTCTCCCCTGTTCGCTGTAACCCTGAAGTACCATGCCCCTGGCTCTTATGACTTCGGCTACATCGACAAGCAGAAGTACACCGGTGAAATCGCCTATGCCGATGTGGACAGCTCCCAGGGCTTCTGGCAGTTCACTGCTGACGGTTACTCTGTTGGATCGGGCGCGGCCCAGCAGACCCCCATCACCGGTATTGCTGGTGAGTCTCAATCAAAGTACAAACTCGACCTGTTCTGGACAGCTACTAACACTCACTCCAGACACTGGCACCACCCTCGTCATGCTTGATGACGCCATCGTCGATGCCTACTACAAGCAAGTTCAGGGCGCCGAGAACAACTCATCTGCTGGGGGCTATGTCTTCCCCTGTGATGCCGAGCTCCCTGAGTTCACCGTCGTGATCGGCTCCTACAACGCCGTCATCCCCGGCAAGCACATCAACTACGCTCCTCTCCAGGAAGGCGGCTCCACCTGTGTTGGCGGTATCCAGAGCAACTCTGGTATCGGCCTCTCCATCCTGGGTGATGTCTTCCTCAAGAGCCAGTATGTCGTCTTCGACTCCCAGGGCCCCAGACTTGGCTTCGCCGCTCAGGCCTAAACGCCCAACTAATGCGGGCTCTGTGCTCTAATGCGCAACCTAACGCTAACGAACCGTCACCCCTAGCGGGTGACCTGGCTCGATTTGTTGGAGATGATTAATTTGATCTACCGATGTATGTATTTCTTCTTGTACATGGTGACTTGGGTTTATGAGAGATGGTTTTGGAATGCGGGACATTTGATGGATGATTGCGACTGTCTTCTTGGACCTCCTGTATATATGACCACGTCGATCGCTACACGAGAGGGCAGGCAGCTTTTTACATAGCACAATTCATCATCCTATAAATAACCACGGAATACACACTCCCTCATCCACGGATACTAACCTCCTAGACAGGGAACGAGGTACCGCCATGCAATTACCATCCCAGGTCGTGTTTCAGATATATGTATAAAAACTCTAATCCCACTAACAGCCCTAATTCAATGACATAACTCAATCTATCTCCTGAAACAGTGACATACCATAATGACAGGGTCATCACAGTATTACTCATTCATGATCACTCACACATGCATATATACATACACACGCAAGCAAACCCCAAAAACGTAAGTCGACGAAAAAAAAAAAAAAACACAGATACCTCCAAGCACTTCTCTTACCTTAAATCCATAAGATACTTCTACTACCACTACTACTAACAGTAAATCAAAACCAAAATCAATCACATGTGAAAAAACCAACTCCCCCAGATACGTACAGTACAGAGTACCTAACATTGATTGCATGTAACGGTAAGAATCTCCGGCCGATCTCCGAGCTGTCAACATAAGGTGAAACGTGGGTGGAAACCGGGGGGTTTTTTTTTCTTTTTCAGAGTCTTTTTTTTCTGACTCGTGTGAAAAGCGGTGTTTACCTAGTTGCCCTGGTTTAGTTAGTTCTTTTTCGGGATTTGGGATAGATAGATACTATAAGTAACTTTTTTTTTAATTTTTATTTGTCTTGGTTTGTGACGGAATTTTTTTTTGGTTATGGGGGGGGTTTATTAAGAGGAGGTTAAGTTGTTGGGTGGATTGTAGTTCATTTGTAGGGTTTAGGGGGTAGTGGAAACTTGGGAGTCTCGTGTTTTTTGTTGGGATATTTTATTGTACTTTATTTTACTTTACTTTAGCTCCTTAAAGTTCTTGCCTTTTGGACCTGTTTTGAGGACGGAGTGACTAATTACGACCAAGGGATGAGTTTTTTTAGTTCTTGGTTTGAACCTGTCATGTGAATTTGATGATAATCGTAACGTTCATGTGTATACATATTAGGGTATTTAGCTCTTTTATTCCATTGCATATTTTGCATTTCCTATTGTGATTGACTGGTGGGTGATATCTGTCGTGGATTCGTATAGTTTACGATGATTGCAAGAATTGGGTCGAAATGGTGCCGCCGCCGGAATCAAGATTGTCGGTGTGTCCATCATACTGTTCATTAAGGAGGACTTCGAGCATGTCGAACTCGCCGACCATCGGTCCCGTACCCCCGAGGCCCTGATCCACTATTGTGGAGCTGTTGAAGAATTGATCAAGAGGAAGGGCAAACCAGTCCGGTAGGGCGCCAGCGTCCTGCATCGACTGCGATGGAACGTTCGATCCGTCCAGGTCGCCAGCGGGGGGCGTTGCATTCAAGTCGTAGTAGTTGTGGTACACGGATGGCGGTGGGGGCATAAATGAAACGTTAATATTGGACGAGTTGATGGGCTGGGCCGGGATTCCAGCCAGTGGGTCATGCACTGAAGTCATTGGAGTGCCGGTCGAATGACCGCTACTGTCAACATAGCCCAAACCCTGTGTCGCACTTTGCCCTGGTGTCCAGCCATTGCTTGTGCCGTCTCGACGGTTTTCACGCGGACGGGGCGATTGTGCTCGGGAGGCTGGTGCAGACGCGCGGTCGTGCTCGCCATCGTTGCCGCGATCCATCGGTGCGAATCGCAAAAACCGGGTACGAATGCTGGTGGTGAGCAGCTCCAGCAGTCGGGCAATGGCGTGACTCAGGTGCACATCGTCTACCACATGGGTCCGTAATGCCTCCACGGTTCGGTCTTGGAGGTCCAGGGAAACGCGAACGTCGTCTTCTCTCGCACCAAGCGTGAATGTCTATTTCATTAGCATGGATAATAGAAACCCCGTAGACGGTAAGACGTACCTTGAGAATGAAAATCATTCCGGACAGGATTCGGAAATAGGTCCTAACAGGCGCGTGCTTGAGGTGATCTCCAGGGATAAGATCCTCCAGCACAGTCTGCAGAATCCTGCGTGACGCGTCGACGACTTCTTGGATATACTGTTCATTGACACGGTACAATTCCATGAGCACGTTGAACCAGCTATTGGCCCCAGATCCTGGCCTTGCATTCTGGGCGGCTTCGTTCGACATGGTCGTCCACCGATCCACTACAGCTTGTAGAGCCAAAGAGTTGACGTATAACCCTAGACAATGTCAATCTTCATCAAACCGTGGCGTTAGAAGGGCAGCTTACGAGTATATTCATACTCAATCATCAAGAGCATCCTCATTGGCGGCGCGACTGGGATTGTTAGCGTTGACTAGTGAACCAGATAGGAGAAGCTTACGATCAAGCGTGTCAATGTTCTGTCGCCATTCCCGCAAGAATGGCTGGAATCTGTCAATTTGATCTCGATACCGACCGCTGCGGATCAACTCTGATGTTTGTTCGTTGGACGCGAATAGTAGTTGGTTACTCTGATACATAATCTTCGTAATCCCGATCCAACAATCGTGCATTTTGTCAATGTTCGCATCGCCGCCCTTCACATTGGCTACATTCGTCGGTTGGATGTCGTTGGCATATTGTGGGAGAGGAAGCATCGACGGAATACCAATGCGGCCACTGCTCTGCGTGTTGTACACAAGGATGAGACGACGAAGCCGACGCTTCCGTGTGTGCTCAGCTGGGGATTCGCTGGCGGCCTTGGCGTCGTTCTTCTGATCGAACACTCCCAGCTCGAATGCTAAGGCTTGTGCTGTGCTAAGTAACATCCAAGACATTCGATCGGACCGCCAAGCAGGCTCCAGCCACTTCTGGAAAGCAAGTCGACCCTCTGCCGAGGCATTCGGGTTACGATTCAGGATACTGTCGGCGTCTATTTCTGAATCCTTTTCGGGCCGAGTCTGGACTTGGGCATCCAAGTCCAGCAGCGTGTTCTCGTCGTCGCCCGGTGGGAAATGTAAGTTCCGTGGATGCCAATCTGTTAGGACCAATAGAGCTTCAATGGTTCCCAGCGATCGTAGATTGCCCTTGAGATTCACTTTCGCCGATGTGGGGGCTAGGTCGAACGAGCGTGGCTTGCTGATTCCCATACTATCCCCACCGAACTTCTCTTGACCCCAAAAGAGACGCTCAATCATTCCACGGAGATACGACCAGAGCCGATCATGAATATAAAAGGAACGGGTAAATGCCCCATCTCCCTTAGGTTTCATATGCCGTGATGCTGTGGTAAGAATCGTAACAGCCAGTACGGGCTCGTCAGTGAGCAAAGAACGATGCGTAGAAGGATGAGAAAAATCAGGGATGACGATAGGGCTCAAGTTAGCAAGGTGTTTGTAGTAACTATCCAAGTTAGTGAGTGACACGGTGAACGAAAGGAGGCAAACATACTATGCAACATAAGCCATGGCCTCATCAACGGAAAGCCAGCCAGCACGAACGAAACGCAATCGTGACCAGGCTTTGACAGCATCCGCAAAGCCTGGGTCTTGAAGGCCCTCCGACGGACCTGGCTGACCACCACGGCCATCAGAGGCTTGATGGTCTACCGAGTTCGATCCAGTCGTTGGAAAGTAGTTATTCATCTGCACTCCCGACCGGGCTGGCCTCGAGAAGGAGCCCCCTGCGCTTCGGGGCGTGCCAGCCTGCGTAAGGGGCGACATGGGCGAGTTGAATGAGGAGACCGACTGCCGGGCTGCGTAACGATTTTCAAGGCTCTGGCGATTGAGATCTTCCGTCCGGCCTGCAGCCTCGGACAGCAAATGCAACGCGTCATGACTATTGCTGATTGCAGGCGAGAGTAGCTCGACCGCGGTACGATTCATCATGGTTTGCCCGCCGTCAAGACTATAACTAGTTGCTCGGTCCCCCAAGGGATATACCAGTCGAGTACTCCGTGCATCAGGGAAGTGAGTTGTAGATGAGGGGGTATTCGGCGTGTACCGATGGCTGGTGGTGTTACTAGTAGTAGGAGGCGCAGGAGGAGGAGCAGCAGCAGCAGCAGTAGGCTGGGTAACCTGGGAGGTGGCAGTGGGTGATCGCTCGGACGACCACTTCTGCGGCAGAATGGCGCTATTGTTTTCAAACGACGCCGGCTCAGGCTGCGCATAGGTCGATGATCCATCGCTAGGAGAATCATTGGATGCGGCAGCCTCCCCGATCATCATTCTCTTATCGCGTCGGAGGACGCCATCTACGGTCTCCTCGACTTCCGAGGGTTTGCGCTTGCGCCGGGTGGCGGAGAACTCGCAGCGCTTGCTTTCGCGACGGCATCGTACGCAGGGTGGCGGACGGGGATTGTCGACACCTACGACGCATATCAGCGATCATCATTCTACCGGATTAAGGGACTAAGGACTATCGTATGATATGCGACGGGGGGGGGACTGCGCTTACTGCCAAGATCACACTTCACCTTGCGTTTCCGACAAGGGTCGCATGCCTGATAACCGCGGCGATGCTGGGCCTGGGGCGAGGGGGACTTCTGATTCTGGCTGTTTTGGGTATAGAGACCGGTGTCAGGTTGTGCATTGCTTGCTGCCATCATGTTCTCCAATCCTCCAGTTGTGCCGCCCTTTGCCGGCGCACAAAGTGGATTATGGTCAAGTTGGGGGTTGGAGAAAGCCGATGCAAAGCGAGCACGCTTCCGTTGAAAAGCGGTGGGGTTAGCGGGTATTTATCTGGCACGACTCGCCTGTGGTTTGTCCCATGGAAGAGAAATTGGATTTGCCTCTGCAGGTCGCGCAACAAAGAACGAGGTGGCCTTCCGTCAAACCCTTACCAGAGACAGTCAGACCGACAAGTTTGCAATTGGGAAGGGTTTTTGGAAGAAATCTCCGTATCCACGGAAAGTCGATAAATGGGGAAGGAATGCGGGGTAGCCGAACGTCAAATTTAATTATATTTGCAATGAATTCCCTGAACAGTGATATCTGTTATCAATAATAATCCCCATTAGACTCTCCACTAATGGTTCTGTTCCCGGTCGGTTCGCACTCCCGCCCGTCACGATTCGATTGTATTTTTGGTATTTTTTTTGGGTTCATGCAGCCCATTTGTAGAATGTTCTTTTGCTAGTCGGAAAGGAAAAAAAAATACAAAAGTAAATCGGTCAGAGATAATATTGGCGGTCAGGTATGGAGTCGTGCCAAGTGAGATATAGATCAATCCTCACCACATTGCTACATCTTGAAACAGAAATTCCCACCTTGATTGTCATTGGACTAGAGAAGAAAACAGAGCAAGAGAGAAGAAAAATGGAGCCCGGCGGAGACACCACGGATCCGCAAGATAAGCCCCCTTTTAAGCAGATCCAAGCCACCACCACGAGGGACTGGAGCGGGTTTAGGCCACCTGGGAGGCAGACGTCGTGTTCAAGACAGGGATACTTTTCTTCCCCTTGTCAAGCGCGACGTCCCCATTGGATTTCACCAACGAACCCATCATTTTCCGGGGTAAGTTGGATTCGCTGTATGCAACGCTGTCTTCGCTCCCGCGCCTAGACATACTGGGGGTCAACCGGCCCGGTAGCAGGCCTCGAACCCCCCCAGCCTTCCGTGCGGGGATTTCAGCGGTCCCTGCAGTAAGCACGTACAGCAGATACTTCAAGTTGGGCAGCGTTTGGCGGATGTCAAGCACCCGGAGGCCCTGCTTATTAAGGAGAAACTCAATGTTCTTGTTCAGCAGAAACACCCCATATTCAAATCGGTAATGGACATTGACCGGGTACAGTGGGTATGTCCGTTGTGGGAGTGAGACGGAGATCGGGTCCTGGATCAGCGAACTGGAGAGATACGGATTGATCGGATAAGGAATGGTCACGGATAGATAAAATGACAGTAGGTAGACCAGATGCGCAGTATATCCCAGTGCGGCCGCAACAGCGTCCCGATGAATGTCGATGAAGTGCGAATTTGGAAGGGCAATGCCTGCGATCGTGAACGCGAGTGGTTTGTCGGGTATCGGCTCAATGGGATAGATGGCCGATAGATCCTCTGAGATACGCCGGATTTGGCCCTTGGAGTCTGCTGCCTCCTTTTCCAATAATTTAGCGCTGGAATGCAGCTTCTCCTGCGCATCAGGAAGATGACTACGAGCTCGGTCTTGCGTTTGGCGTCCTCGCGCCATAGCCTCCCGCCTCGCGCGTAAACTGGCGATCAGTTCTTCCTTACGTTTCCTAGTCAGGCGAAGTTGTTTCCTCTCCAACACAACTGCCTGTTTCGTCAGGGCCACTTTATCCCGAGCCCGCGAAGCCTCGCTAGTCACGGCTAAAGCTTTCTGGTTGCTCTCCAGAATTGAACTTATCTGAGTTTCTAGCTTTTCTCTAGTGATAAGTGCGTCTTGAATGCACTCGTCCAGGTTTGCCAGCCGCATCAGCGCGTCGTATGACGAAGTCGGCAGCGCATTCTTATCGGAAGTTTTGGGCGCTTGAACAGGTAAAGGCACCCAAACCGGCGGGAGATCCGTCAGATTCCCATAGACACCGTCTGCAAAATGGAAAAGTACAGAATTTGAGGGTAGCGGTTGGTGGAAGCTATCCAACGACTTCCCTAGAAACTGTAGGGATTGTAGGTGTAATTGCAATTCCACCAACAGTATGTATTCTTCCATAGCGGCCGTCTTCACCCATAGCTTGAGGGTGAAGTTGTCTGATCGCGAGACCAAGGGCCCGCATATGTTCAGGTCGAAGGACCGGAAGCTCGGGTTCGTTGCATCCTTCACGACCTCGCTCACATACACTGGCTCTTCGATTTTGTCGCAATGCATGGAGAACCAGGTATCGGCCATGCGACTCCTCGTGATGTCCTCCAGCTTTACTTGTCTTGTACGCGGGTTGGGATCACTCCAAGGTAAGGTGTTTCGCCGTTGTAGCTGTCGCCGGGGTGGTGGCTCACGATTGATACACTTATCGCCGACTGCATTGGCAGATTTGAGGTTTGTGAACGAGCGCGAGTGATTCAGGGGGCGGCTCGCATCCTGTGCCAGGATCTTTGACGGCGATTGGAACGAGTTGGGGATATCTTCGTCACCAATAGTTTTGCCCCGAGTCCTGCTCGGAGGGTCGACAGCAAGATTACGGATTGAGATGGCTTGTAGATGGCGAAGCTTGCGGTTCTAGAAAACAAGCCTATCAGCTATCCCCCCAGACCAATTGGCGGAAATTCTACTGTAGGATGGGATTACCGATGGGAACAGCCAAGGCCTCTCGCGACGATTACCAGCATCATCATGGCCTATGCCCTCCGAGGTAACAGTCAGCGACATTGCGGCAATTTGACACTTTAGTCGATGTGCGCAACCATTATACGTGCAGTCCCAAAGTCTATAGCGTGGGATGCAAGAAAATCCAGTAATTAAGTATAAGAAGGATGAGATGTGTGCTAAGCTTAAAGGTTCATTAGGAATGAATGGGTGGGAGCTTAAACACAAGCATCCATTGCTAGCACTGCGGAGGTTGCGGGCGGGTTTGCCCATTTGGTTTGGTTGGGTTTGGTCTCCGTCGAAAAATTGATCCGCGTGCTCTCACTTTCCAGCTTCCGACACTCCATCAACCTCACCACACCTCACCTCTCCCTTTCCCCGAATCGCTATGCACTAGAGGGGGGCCCACTCTATTCAACTTAACCTCAAAATCGATCAATAAGAGAAACGCAGCAGTGCGTCTCTGGCCGCAATGGCCTCGCAGTCCGTCACCAAGCCGTTCCAGAAGATCCTGGACCCGACCAAAATCGGGACATGGAATGTTGTTCGTCGCCCGCCAATCGAGAACCATAGCGTGATCCAAGGAAAAGCGCGGGAACAGAACTCGAATGCTTTCCAGCTACATCAGACTAAGGAGGGAGTCCGATTACGGAAGGCCATCAATGCTATTACGCACGGGAAGAACATCTTCGTCTATCATAACATCCGCACCAACCAGGTTGTCTACTCATTGACGCGGTATCTGGAGGTAAGGCAGCCTATTTACTCTAATACCCGCCCTGTAATTCCGCAGGGCCGTATGCTAAGGTGTATATTACCCCTAGAAAAACAATGTCCTCCGTCAGCTAGTATACCACGGTAAAAAGACCATCCCCGCTACGCTTCGAAAGGACATGTGGGTGCCTTACTACTCCGTGCATTTCAACGAACCCAAGGTCGGCCTCCGTGCCTACCACCTTCTCCGTGAATTTGCCATGCAGCGCCAACTCGCCCCTCCCCGCGAGATGATCACCATCACCGAAAGGTTCCTCGATCAGAAGCGCCCCAAAGACCCCGAAGGAGCCAAGAAGTTCGACGAGAAGTACGCAGACAAGGTCGGCTGGCTGATGGAGAAGAAGGACCGCGCTCGTGCTTTGATGGACCAAAAGGCCACCAGTGTTGCTGATGTGTCCGCCGTTCTGGCCATCCAGGAGGAGGAAATCGCGAACGGTTTCGCTGATGGCAAGAGGGGATACCTTACTCGCACGGCTAGACGGCGCCGCAGGGAGGCTCGTACGAAGGAGACTGCTAAGGCCGCTGAGCAAGCTGAGCGTGTGGCTGAGCTGGAAATGACCTTGAGCACAGCTCAAGTTGAATATAAGATCCGGGAGCCTGAGGAGACGAACAGCCTGGAAAACAACGGCATCAAGATCCTCTGGACTGATGTTCACGATGCTCGCCTTGCCGAGTCTTGGCCTGAGCGTGTCCGCCATGGTGAACTCGACCTGACCCGCAGCCACGTTATGCCGGGACAGAAGCCTAACCACGGTGTGGATATTCTTGCCGATGAGGCATTCAAGGAGAAGCAGCCAGAGCAGAAGGCTTAAGGGCTATAAAAGACGTGTATTACATACCGATGGAAATTTGTGTGGATATTTATTACCTTGGAAAGATGTATTCGTTCTTCACATATACAGATTTGTATTTTTAGATGATGCAATGGCGTTTAGCAAATTGTCAATTTATTACTACTTCTCCACCTAGTTATAATATATATGGTGGGATGTTTGCTGTAGTTCCGACTATATACGAAAACCCATATTATATTAACTTCAAGTCTTGATTTTCAAATTTGGGTTCAGATTTACAGCGTTATGTACCAATACAGGAGCGGCAGTCACTGTCTGAGGAAGGAGAACACGTAGTAGTATAACCAGGTCAGTTCCGCTTTCTTCGGCCAATGACATTGAAGTAGAGGCCATGTGCCTCCATAAGTAGATGGGACGATAGAAGAGTGCAGATCCAGAAGCAGAAGGAGAATTGGTAAAACCCACATGTTTGGGTCTAAAGGGGCAGGAAAAGAAAATAATACCGGTGACCGTGGGCTACCAGAGGTCCCAAGTCCCTGGACTGCGATCGACGCCAGTGAGCTCTTGAAATAAACAAGGACGGGAAGAGACAGGAAATGAAGAAACAAAAGATGCAAATTCGTTGTGTGGACCGAGATACGTATGCGGCTCAAAGCTTTCTATCTTTCCTTTCCGACCAGGTGCTGCTATCTAACGCTTAGGCATACCCATTATTCGCCTCAGCTTTGTTCAGGTGACTGTTGGTTGTTGTATCATTTGGGTCGTCCACGGACATCTCTGGCCCGGGTTCGCCATCGGCTATGTTTTGCAGAATTTCATCTTTGCTCTTGTTAGCCGTTTCACTATTGTCTGCAATATCCGCGTTGGCCATGCTCTTTCTAGCTCCCTCAATGATCTTATCTGCTTCGCTCACACCGTGCTCGACATCCATAGATGGATCTCCAGCCACACCGATTGGGTCAACTGCCTTGTTGATGACTTCCTTGACGCGATCCGTGTCGAGTCGGATAACCATGCAGGAAAGGTTATCCGTACTGAACCGTGCAAGAGCATAATCGACCAGGATCTTCGATGCTTCCTGAGCGTCTGGGACATTTCGAACAAGATCGACGGCCTCCTGATCGGTGCAGACATCCCACAGCTAATCATCACCATTAGCGACATTCATTGTACGATACATAAGCCATTACTTACCCCATCGCAGGCCAATATAATAAATTCGTCAGAATCCGGTTGGATCACCGTCTCCGTAGTATACGGGTGTCCGGTGACTAGATCCTTGAGATACGCATCACCCAGGGCTCTGGTCACTGCAAGAACGCCATTTACTCGATTATTCAGTATCAAACCACCGGCGTTTGCTATCCTCTTGCCTTCATTTTCGTCGCTGCCTTTGTGATCATATGACAGCCGGAGAGCCTTGCCGTTACGACATAGAATTATACGGGCGTCACCCACATTGGCTGTGTACAAGACACGCTGCCGTATAGCTTTCTCTTGCAGTTTGGGCAGAATGGAAGGGCCAGTGCTAGTGGCTTGAGTGGGCGTGTCATCGGCCTCGGAATTGGAATCGCTCTTTGCGGCAGCCGCAGCCGCAGGAGCAAGTGCCGAAGAGCCGGTTGTCGAATGCGAACTCGGGATTCGGTCTTCCCACCGCAAAAGGGCAATGACAGCAGTACACCCACTGTTCTTCACAGGTAACTTCTCTAGTTGCTGATCAACACTCGTAAATGTTTGGTCGAGAAGTTCCGGAACAGGTGTATTTGGATTCTTCTTCATTATATCTTCTAGAATCAGGTGCAATTTCTTCCCACACCATTCAGCAGCGAATGTACCGGCATGTCCATCGAAAATGGCGAAATAGCCATTGTCGGTTTCAATAACACTAGACGCTTCATTAGATGCCAGAGAAGAATTAGTTACGTTCCCACCATCAGCCCGGGCTAATGGTGCGGGGGTCCCCAAAAAGTTGTAGAGATATGCATGGGTATCTTCCATAGTCCGGCGACATTTTCGATTCCGGTCTTCTGTAACACCAACTTTGAATGATGAGCGAGGAGTTGGTAGCGAATCGCCAGCAGAATTATTTAATGACCCTTGTGGGACGCTTAATGCCGGGTCCATGCTCCCAAGTGACTGCAAAGTTTGGGGAGATCGAACCGAATGGTTGAACGAGGAAGATTCACGAGGACTACTACTCAAACTCAGTGAATTCTTCGCGCTGGTGAAAAAAGACGCCGCTTTCGTGACTGTGCTACTCCGGCGCTTCTTCTCCCCAGCAGGGGCCTGATCCTCGCTAGTCCTTCTCGTAAAGAAACCACCGGACGGCAGAGACTTGCTGGTATGGGTTACAGCGCTCTCCTCAGGATGTACACTCAGCGAGTGTGTATCGACAGCACCGGAATGTGGAACTGAATTTGATTTGTCTTTGGGTGGGCTCGAGGAGCCACTGAACATTCTGTTCAGCAACCCACCCTGGCTCGAAAAACTTCTCCGCTTATTCCCTGCCAGCTTGATTATAGGTATCGGAAGATGGTATTAAACCAGAGTAAAGTTAGAACGGGGAGGGCGGTAGCGACGGAAGGTGAAGTCTGGCAAGGCCTGACGTATGGTAGGAATTGCGGCGGAAGCGAGGGGAAATAGCTGAACAAGAGTAATAAGGAGCGTCAGTGATTGAACCTTTTAGAACACGCTTTCAACTTGGGTAAGCTTGAAAAGGAATGATTTCCAAGACGCAGGTGATGCCCAAGAAGCAATGGTATTAGATGGCGAAGGTCTGGGCGTTCGCGTGGTCGAAAAGCAAAAGGTGTATGACATATCGCAACCCTTCGGTATCAAGCATACAAAACAACATAGTGAAATAAAAACAACAGTGACGAGTAGGAAAGAGGTATGAATTTGAAATGATCATCACAAGCCACCCTATCCGACTGAAACTGATATGTCACCTTGGATCAGGCATCATGGGGTCATCATGATCAACCCCACTGCACCGTGACAAACGGCAACAGCAGTATGCTAAGCCACCGGGACGGAATTTGGGTAGGGAATTATGTAACACTCACGAGGAATAAGAGCCGGCGAAATTAAAGCTTCAAAGTGTCTGGACGTAGAAGAGGTGAAGGCGTATTATTCTAGGTTGAAGTACGGCAAGCGCGGGTTGGCCAAAGGTGGGATCGATGGCATTTATTATTAGTAGTAGTTAGTAGTAGTTAGTTTCATCAATCATGCTGGGAAAGCAGGAACTCAGGTCAACTTCCCACTCCCGCCTTTTGCGCTAAACCCTGGTCGGGAGAGTTTTAACTAATCACGCAGGCGGTCGAACGCCAGTGCCGGAAGGACGGAAGACCGCCCAGACTATTTTATTAGTTGGGGGACGGAATGGGGACTAGGTGGATCCCCGTTCCCCCCAAAGCAGCGTCATTTACTTTACTACGGAGTACAGGAGGAATAGTGAGGCAAAACCGTTCGGCTAGGATTTTTTTGTTTTCTTTTGTTTTTTTTGTTTTTTGTTTTCTCTTTTTTTTTTGCCCCTGGAAACTCGGCAAGGATCACGAATCATGAGATCCCCAATCTATTCGATATGATCTGATATGGTATGGTATGGTATACGGTCTATCCAGTGCGCCTTGCTTTCCGAGTATTATCGATTATTTATTGCCCTGTCGTAGTGATTGGCTTTTCTCCTATTGCCATACCATTTTACGGGTTTATACACAGATATATAGTAAGCTACTGTAATAAAAGGACCAAACTAGATATTCTACCATATTGATTTAAGGGTCAAATCTCGTGAAATATGAGCACCTTGGAACCTATGTAGACAGGTATACAAAAAGTCTTCTGGGACAAAACCCCCGGCGGTTGCCATATAAATCTCTCATGATCTAAGCTCAAGTGAGGATATCCAGTATGAGATCGATAACATCGAATAGAGAGACTTTCAATCCCACGAGCTGAAATCACCAAACCCTCCCCTGCTTTTGAACTTCTTCCGCATCGGCTCAGGTTCGGGCTCCTCGTCGACAAACTCTACGATCTCGTCCTCTTCTTGAGCGGCTTGATTAGCCAGTGCGGCCTTCAAATACTTCCCAACCCCGCTCGCAGCATCACCACCAGCCCCTGTAGAGCCTGGGCCGCGTACTCTCTTTCCTGTCCAAGTTACTTGGTCGTCATCTTCCTGCTGAGATTTCCGATCTTCTTCGGTTGGATCGGAGGTTTTATTCTTCCCCAATGTCTCTTCCGCCTTTTTCTGATTTAAGAACTCCTCAAAGGGGTCCACAAATATTGTGACATCTGTGATACGAATGTCTGGAGTAGGTCTGTTGGTTGACGCATTGACCGGGTGCGTTTCCAGGTTGTTTAGGGTGGTGGAGGATGGGGTCGGATCGTCGATAACATGGCCAAAAATAGTATGCTTATTGTTTAAGTGTGGGAGAGCACGGTACGCAATGAAGCTAGTAGAGCAAAGTTAGCACAGGCCCCGTCTCAATCAATCCCCCGACATGGTGTGGGGGGCTTAAAAAAAAAGGCAAACAATTGGCTGAAAGGCCGGAACACTTACAACTGGCTACTATTCGTGTTCTTGCCTTTATTGGCCATGCTGAGGGTCCCTCGTGAATCATGTTTCAAAGGTCCCTCGAATTCATCATTGAAGTATTTACCCCAAATACTTTCACCACCCCGGCCGGTACCTGAGGGATCTCCACCCTGGATCATAAAACCCTTGATATTGCGATGAAATGTGACATCTTTATAATAACCCTTCTTAGCCAATTTGATGAAGTTCCATACGGCCTTTGGCGCGTATTCTGTCTGTAACTCCAGGTTTATATCACCGGATGTGGTTGAGATTCGAGCATAGCCTTTTTGCTTTACACGTCCCCGCTTTAACATGTATTCTTCGTCGGAAAGGAGCGCGAGTTCGGCAGAGGTATGCGGAGTTAAACCGGTACTCGTAAAGGATGCGGCGGCCAGACCGGTAGTATGCTTGGCCGCATTGTATGGTGTGGGCTTCCCAGATTGGAACGAGGCCGTTTTGGATTGAGTACTTGCGGTTGTACTACCATCAGCCTTGGTGGCAACAGCAGTAGAGCTAGCTCGCTGCGCTCTCTCCAAACGGGCCTTAGCCACAGCCTCCTTTGCCTTTAAGATCTTCGCCGAACTTCCCAAGGCGCTGGCATTGACATTGGACTCTTCCTCTTTCTGTCCGGGTACACTTTCACCTTCCTTCAAATAATTGAAAGAGCTGAGGTTCCGCGACTCGATATTCTGTGGATCCTGTAACGTAATTATGTCCTTGCGTCCGAATTCCTCATCCGTAACGAGGTCACGCCACAACTTTCCTTTCACATTCAACCGCTCCACAGTGTCCCAAGCGAAGACATTCCCGGTATTGCGCAAGGCAACAATATGCGTGTTATCCGTTAAGACTTTATAGGTTACTGGGTCAACGTAATCGCCCGATTCGTTCTTCGCAATGTTGAGTTTAATGAGATCGGAGTTTTTCAGTGGTGTACCGTCTACCGGGTTCTTCCCATGCTTTTTGATCCAGGGGAGAATATTGGTGAGATCGAAAATTATCCCAGAGGGCGTGCAAACCGGGTGCGTGAATGGCTGCAGTGAGAGGGAGCAGAAATTGAAAGGAAGGCGTTTGAAGGGTGCGTTATCTCCTCCTTTTCCTCCTCCTGCTCCTGCGCTCGCCGAATATGAGTCCCCCGATGCCCACTCAGAATGTGTGATCTGTTTTGAACTTTGCGATCAGTAACCGAGATGATATAAATCGAATAGATCGCGAAGATTAAATCTTTAAAGTGGTGTATCATACGTAAAGTTTATCCGTCCCTACAAGGAAAAGAGTCTGTTAGTATAAAAGTGATATAATCCGATAGCTCAGTATGGTAATTAAGCAAACCAACCTTTCCCCATTTCGGCAATGAAGTGTTATGTTGATATTCTGACCGAGTCTTCGCAAATGCGACCCGTTGGCCGCGCCGCAAGACATGATATGATGTATTGCTCGCGGCCACCAAGATACGAAACTAACCAAATATGGTTAGACCAGAGCTACACCCGACCTATGATCCTATTTAGCATCGCAGTAAGCGTTAGGTAAGCATCTACGTAGTAACAAAGAGCTAGGCGCTAGGTGATAAAAAACTATGAATCTGTATTTCACGCGCTAGGTAGTAAGTTGGTGCAGAAAGGGGTATACTCTGAATCAATCCCGCTATATTTTTTAGTAAAACCCGTATAACGCCATAAGTTATGTTATTCAGTCATCAAGTGAAGGGCAGGGGCTACCACGCATGAGCAATTTCAAGCAGAGGATGGTTGGTAGCGTAGAGGCACCACCCAGCGATTGCCAAAGTCAATTCCGTGCCGGCGACGTGTCCCATACTTCCTCCACACAATCTGAGGAATCCCAATGTCTGCTACGGAAAGGCTCCAAGTCAGACCTTCACCCGCAAGCAGTGCATTTATGATTCCGGTCTTGGGTGCTCCGAGACAGACGACTGATTTGGAATTGACACACACCCGGCCTCCTTCCATAACAGTCACTTCACCTGTAGTTGGCTTGTATTAGTTACGGTAATATAAGGTGCACACCAGCGTAGGAGAAACTTACCGCTCGAGGCTGAAAAGCCCGAAGGGACGTCGACGGACAAAACTTCGAGATTGCTTCGGTTGGCCCAGGCGATCATTTCAAAAGCAACAGCTTGATCGTCGGTGCGAAGATCATCAAAGGCTATATGTATGCCAAATAGAGCATCGAGAACTAGATCAGGACTGAACTCAGAGGTGGACAGCCGCGTTGACAAATCTTCCCATCTATGCACCCGTCCACCGATTTTCTTGAAGACATCAATCTGCTTGCGACAGTTCTCGAGTAATTCATTTTCGTGTTCAATGCCAAGCATGCAGACAGTCACACGGTGCCCTCTATTACGGAGGTGACGAGCGGCGGATACGGCCCTTGCGCCAGTACGATGATTGCCTGTTAACACGAGCATGGTAGGAGCAGCGGCATCGCTTGACAAAAGGCCGACAGCAGCTTCCGCAATGCTTCTCCCTGCGTTTTCCGTGATCATATCTTCAGTCAGGCCAAGTTCAGCGACTGCTATTTGTTCGACTTCAAGGGCTTGTAACGGGCTCACGGTCGGACAACTTCTGTTTGTGGTAGTGAGGCGCAAGGAAGCTCCAGGAACGCCAGGTCCGCTAATTGGCGACGCCGAGACGGAAGCTTTACTTCCAGGGCGAGGACTAGTAGTACGAGAAGCGCTGAGTTGGCCACGCCCAACAGTGTTGATCTGGGGAGGTACCAAAGGTTGTCCTAGAATGCCACTTCCCTTCCGGCTCTGGGCTCGTGCTGACCCTCTTGAGAGCTCTCGTCCGGAGTAGTTTCCGCTGCTCAGTTTTGCGTCGCTTGGTTCCTGGTCAGTGTCTCCTGTTTCACTTCCCGGCGGACTATCAAGCACATTCTCAGTCCAATGCAGATTCTTCCCACCATTTGTGCCTGGCTTGGGGACCCGCCTGTTAAAACTGACTAATCGTTCTTCATCTGCCGTGGTGTCATCGTTCCTAATCTCTTCAAAGACCCTTCTCTTGTCAAATTTGGAGAGATTGCTTTGAAAATCGAAGTCACCCAACTCTTGAATGTCGGTAGCATCTTCTGTTGCCCAACCATTGGGATCTTCCGCATAAGAACCGCGGTTCTTCTTCTTCCGACGCCGTGAGTTGGGATCTCTTTCTCTGTACCTTTGTGGACTGGCAGGTTCTACAAACGCAGTTTGACGCCACCCTCGGGTCTTCGGGTTTGTATTCGCTGCACCATCGTGCTCATTCACGGGCGTTAACCCTGTACGCTGGGGTTTATTCTGGCCGACACGACGGCCACCTTTTGGGTTGACTTGGGGGGCAGAACGTGGTGCACTTGTAAAACTATCCCTGCCTGTAGGAATAGAACCATGCAACTCGTTTCCCTGTGGTGTATCGCGAGACTCCTGCACCCTGCTATCTACATTCAGCTCCAAGTTGCTGAATGGTTCCGTAAGAACCGCAGACTGACCGCGATGAACCTGATGAGAGGGATGGATGCCCTGAGAAGCTGGAGAGCTCAATCGGTCAATCGGGGTGGGCTGAAGCTGCGACCCTCCTGGTCCCGCACCCTGGTTAAATTGCTCAGAGGGTGGTTTGCTGAAGCTGAGGATGGCCGGGTCAACAAATGGCTGTTGTGCCAGTACAGCAGGGGTGGATCCGGTTATATTCTCGCTCTCTCTACCTGCCTGCTGTTCGTGCGGGGGCACATTGGGGTTCGGTCCAAGAGAGAGGTCGGCAATGTGGGCGGCTTCAATGAAATACGTGGGAAATTTCTGGGGGGTCCACGAAAGTGAGACTAGCAGCTGCATATTAGGGCGATACAAGGAAATTTTGAAAGATCCTGTGTACTTACCATCTCGCAGCATCAGACGTTGACCTATGACATTGGCTACGACACCTTGAACAGTTGCATTAGGCGGCGTTCTGAGCGTCACAAGAACGTTGTATCCAATGAATTCGGAAGCCATGGTGAATAATGATTCAGTATGCAATCACCCTACTATCGCCTATCTGACAAGCATGCCAAAGATTGGCGAAAGGCAGCAGGAGCAATGTAGAACAAATACTGGCGTTGTAGTACAGTGTCGCAAAAGTCGATTGTCAGCTCGTTGCTACAGCTTTATCCGACGTCACGTGCAGTGCTAAAGATCTTATCGATAAGCAGTTGCGCCCAAGTGGGGTGGTTTACAAGGTTCCTACTTTAGTTCGATAAGTATTTCCGATGTCACCTTCAGGCGAGGCTCTCCTGTTGGTAACTTTTGATCCTCCAATTAACTTTGAGGTTTATATCTTATGCTGGTTGACCTTGGATAATTCAAGTCCAATTAGGTTTGCAGTACTAACCGCGGAGGGTTAGTAATGTGATGAGTCTCAATTCGACTGTCATTGCGCGCATGCGCTAGTATAGGTATGTGATTTCCGCCTCACATGATACGAATAGAAATCAAGCTTAAACCCACAATGGTATCGCTTTACATGCATATGCTTAAATCATAAGCTCTTAATGAATATGTAGACATAGAATAGAGATGAAGAATGTAGGAGAAGTATTGTGTGCATGTACGCAGTGAGTAAAAGTTCTTACCTTTATAGATAGTCGAGATAATCATCTTCAAAGTCGTCTTCAGGGTAATGACCAGGGATAGTCCGATGCCCGCCTTTCGGCTTGAGCACCTCAGCGATGCTCGTGAGCTTAGAGTAAAACTCGGTGACTTTGGGATGTACCATGACCTTTCGTGCATCAAACCGTGTGACTTGAAGACCCTCCTTAGAGGTTGCACGACTTAGAGCAACGTAAGCCTGGCCTTTTTCAAAAACTCGTCCAAGGTCGACTTTAACCCGCTGTAAGGTCTGGCCCTGAGCCTTGTGGATAGACAGAGCCCAGGCAAGAATCAGTGGGACTTGTGCACGCTGAGCCTGGACCTCTCCATTGGGAAGCTCGATCTTCCATGTTTCTGGTTGACATAGTAGGTGTCTTTCGGTTCCATCCGGCTGTACAAAACAGACAAGGGGCCATTTCTTGCTCACCACAACACCCCCTTCTTTATGAGTGAGAGACTTTAGCTTCTTGCGGGCGCGCATCATCATCTCTTCATCGCATTCGCTCCCCTGGTCACCGGCGAAGTCGCTCTCGTTCTCGCGATAGAAATCGAATGTTGCCTCGTCCATAAATGCAACCACTCGTCCAATTGACCCATTGACGAGTGTATCTTCCATATTTTTAATAAGCATGACTTGGGCCCCTTTTTTGAGGTGTATTACTTGTGGAGCCATGCAGTTGCTTAGCAATTTTTCACGGTGCTGTACATCTTGGATTGTGCCCGAATCGGCGGCATTGAAAGTCATCACTTCACCGGACAATCTTTGCATTCTTGCACTGTTTGCATTTTCTACCTCTTGGCGTGTTGGGAATCTAGGCGATTTCACGTTAGTTGCCGTGTAATCTTTCAATGGTGTAATCTTACAGCTCCGTAGCGTCTAGAGAATCATGGAAGTCAAGTGGTCGTGACAGTTGTTTGAAAGTATCGACTGTGCGCGGGCTGAGCTTCCCAAGTCTCATTTCATTCAGCATGTTGGCAAACTCAGGGTCAGCTTGACGGAAAACGGTGGTTAAGAGGATTGTGTGTTGTATAGAGGTGTTCCAGGTAGCAGCAGAAAATGAAAACTTCGCTTCTCGAGTACTACTATCAGGGACCGGAGGCAATTGGAAGAAGTCTCCTGTGACTACAAGTTGAATACCACCGAAAGGACGACCGTCGTTTCTAATCCGCCGAGCAAGTTCCTCGAGCTTATCGAAGAGGTCCCCATCAACCATAGATACTTCATCAATAATGAGAACTTTTGTACGGAGCCAACGGTTCTTGCCCTTGGGATTTTTCCTGACCTGTGACGCGTCAGTATGTCTTTTCCTGTAGGGATGGTGAAAATTGTGACCTTCTTAATAAGCTCAGGAACAGGTTCTTTGCCTAACCCTATTCCTGCGAAGCTATGGAGGGTAACACCCTCGATGTTACAAGCAGCAAGACCTGTCGATGCAGTCACTGCTACTCTGTCAGGTTCTCTCCTGTATTTGTCACGAAGCTTCTTTATAATTTCTCTCATGAGAACTGATTTTCCGGTTCCGGCGGAGCCGGTGAAGAATATGCTCTTCCCTTGCTCAACAACGGCATTAAGTACGTGTTTCTGTTCATCACTGAGGAATAAAGGCGCTATCTTAGCGCGTGGGCGATGTTGAACAGAATCGGACTTTTGATTTTTATTTTGCCGGCGTAGTTCCTTTTGTTCCTCCTTGATTGCGCTCGCCGATTTATTCCATATCGCAGTCGGTTTTGGACGCGCAGGTGTTTCTGGCTTTTTGTATTGAGCTGCTGGCGCCGGTGCTGGCGCCGGTGCTGGCGCCGTCTTCTCTTTCATAATCCATGGTATAGTTCGAGAACCGGTAGGTTTTTGAGAGTGAGAGGGTGGTGAGGAGGACCAAGGAAGTGGTATACTGCTAGATGGTACCGGGTCATCATCGGGAATTGGAGGCAACTTCGGGTATTTTATATCCGTGTCAATATCCTTTATTATAGGTGTCGATACGTGAGCTGGCTTTTTCGTATGTGCGGCCAAGGTAGTTGGATTTGAACCTTGATGTGGTATTTGATGCTCACTATTAGGCCTCACAATTTTTGGTGGTGGTATAAAAAGTTCTGGTTCCTCGCTATCCAAGTCAAGATCATCATCAAAATCATTCTCATCGAAGTATACGGCGCTGTGCAAAGACCCTAGGGCAGATCCGCCGGCATTGGTCATTTCGATTTTCCGTTTGACTCCTACTGACTGCAGCGGCTGTTTCTGTGGTTGAATCCCATTGCTGTGATGAAGGTTGGACTGAAAGGCTTTAACAGATCCTCCCGAATGATCTTGTACAGCTTTCTTGAACATTACTGTCCGTTCTGGTGCTTGTCGGGTAGTCGAGTATATGCATGCAACCTGCAACGTCAATGATGGACTCTGTGAAAACACTTAATGAATTTAAACCAGTCGCCTTCTTTCAAATATACACAACCAATGCAAAATGGAGATATGACCTAACGGTACACCATTTTATGAAACTAACATCAGTGATTGGGAACTTTCGCGACCCGTGTTCTAGAATGAGACGCGGTACATATCACACGTGATCCCGATAAGGGCTATCACACAGGGCAAGTTCACCTCCTTCACTATAGTTCAACTGTGCCAGAAACAAAGTCGAAGAAGCAAAGAAAAATTGTCATAATCCTGAATTTTATATGAGTAACTTGTCTGGCTTATAGATCCCAACTTTATTCTTCATACGCTTGTGTGTTTTGTGCCTGCTTTAAGTGCTAAAATCACGTGATAACGCATCACGGAAACGCGCCAATGCGGCATCGGAAGTATCAAATCAATCCATGAACGAACAACGCTGAGTTGATGCGCTGCCAATCATGAAGCATGGCAGAGAAAAGTGCTTCAAGTAAGTACAAAATACACCTCACATTATGACATTATGACATGTATGCTGATAATACGACAGACAAGGAGCATCCTCTTGCGGGGGTGGTCCTGTGCTTCACGTCTATTCTACCAGAACAACGGGTTAGTGAAATGCCATCACTGCTCTTAATTTGGCCCCCATATCCTTATCAGTTAACAGTGGTAACAACTGACAACACTCCTTGACTTGAAATTAGACTGAGCTAGCTACCATCGCACGCCAGATGGGCGCGACCCTCAAACTAGACCTCACCTCCGATGTTACCCATTTGATAGTCGGCGAGATCAATACAGCGAAATATAAATTTGTTGCACGAGAACGAGCAGATGTGACTGTCCTTAAGCCTGAGTGGGTAGAAGCGGTCCGCCAATCCTGGATGCAGGGAGAGGATACAGATGTCCGAGGTCTAGAAGAACAATACAAATTCCCGACGTTCGCGGGACTGTGCATATGTATAACAGGGTTCGAGGATAGTAAGTGGGAATGGACAATGTTTTCCACCGAGCCGACACATACTGAGACTTGCTTACATCAGTGGCATTCCGAAACTATATCCAAGACACGGCCATTGTACATGGAGCCGAATTCAGAAAGGATCTTACGAAACAAGTCACCCATCTTGTTGCACGAGATACGGAGAGCCAGAAGTACAAGTTTGCAACGCAATGGAACATCAAAGTTATTACTGTGAAATGGTTCACCGATAGCATAGAGCGTGGAATGGTCCTGGAGGAAACACTGTATCATCCGCTTGTACCGGAAGAGCAGCAGGGCGCGGGAGCCTGGAATCGCGCACTGCCCACCGCTCGGGAGAAGGACCAGGGTAATGAGGGCTCATCGAATCCTCGCCCTAGAAAGCTGCGCCGCATTGCAAGTGCCAAGTTGGTAGACCAGAACGAAGGTATCTGGGGTGATATTGTAGGCACTGGGTCAAGAGGAAGTCAGCAGAAAGATGATAGCCAATTACTCGCTAAACGCACGTCTATGCTCCAAGAGGCCAAATCGTTTGCTAGCGAGACTACCTTTGCGGAAGCCCAGGAGCAAAGCAGTGTTGATCTGATTCGAAAGCCTCGCCAACAGTCTCCAGAAGCATCTGGCCCTCGTGATGGCTTCTTAGACGGCTGTTATTTCTTCATTCATGGGTTCTCTTCCAAACAGGTTTGTTCATACGCGCAAAGATCTTCTGTTATTGCATCTGATTTAAGTTTTAGACTATTGTCCTCCGCCAACACCTTTCATTTAATGGGGCACAGTTGGTCAGTTCATTGAGCGAATTCTCTCGGCCAGACATTCCTAAGAGAGGCCACAGTCTCTACACTATTGTCCCCTTCAAGATGCCTCGAGCCCAGATTCCCTCCACAGATGATCTAGCATTTGAATGCGAAGTTGTAACCGATATGTGGTTGGAAAGATGCCTTGATGCCAAGGCTCTAGTAACCCCGGAATCACACATCGCGAACACACCAATTCCTTGTTTCCCTATCCCTAGTAAGTTCCCATTTTCAATTCATGTATGAAAATGCAGACTAACCAGGCTAGGTTTTGACGGTATGAAAATCTGCTCCACAGGGGTCTCTCGTATAGATCTTCTACATTTATCAAAACTCGTAGGCCTTATTGGTAAGGTTAAGCTACTTCTCCAGGCATCCTCCGTGACTAACTATTTTCAGGTGCAACTTATAACGAGTACCTGACGCCAACTGCATCTGTTCTGATATGTAATGACCCTAGTTCTGCAAATCATGAAAAGCTACGGCATACGTATGAATGGAACGTTCCCGCTGTCACCATCGATTGGCTATGGACCTCCATCAAAAGAGCACAGAAACAGCCATTTGGGCCTTTTCTGATCCGCAGGCCAACCTCACAAAGTAGTCGGGATCTGGAAAAGCGAGGTAGCTCTCGCCTGAAACAGAAGGAACGATCTCAGGATCCTAACACGAGCGACAACGCGACCAAGTCTCAGTCCCACCCAGATCACCCACAAACAAACAAGCTCATCCAGCAAACATCGAAGGAAGCATATAAAGTCCCTTCGCGCCATTCAACACCCCTATTAGAGAAGTCCGAACTCCTACAAAAAGGGCCCACTGTAGAGGAATCCCCCACAAAAGAACCAAGCCAACAGCATGCAGCATACATATCACCCAGAAAACGCCCAGTCTCAGAACAAGCGACAGATCCAAATTCCCTATCAGCAATCGAGACAACACTGAACGGATTCCTCCAGCGGGCACGAGAAGCAAACTCACGCTCCGCATCAGACGCAGGAGAGAACGGTGACCGTCCCCGTTCGAGGCGCAGAAAGCCTCTTCTTGGAAGAGCACCCTCTCATGTCTCCATCCGCTCTACCGAAAATAAAGGTTTCTCTCGCGCTAGCTCAATCGACACCCTAAACGAAGATGGGTGCGGAAGTGCGATAGACAGCATCAACACAGATGGGATCCCCTCCCTTGTGAACAGCGGAAGATTCGACTTCCTCGAAGGAGACCGTATTAATGAAGAAGAGGAATCTGAAACACCGCCACCAATGACGCAATTGAACTACGAAGACCCGGATGCTGTCGCAATGCGCGAAAAGTTCCTTCATCATGCGGGCAAACTTGTGGAAAAGAAGCCTGCCAATCAGGACCTAATTGTAGGTGAAGTCAAGGAGCTGGAAAACGTGAGTTGGGGATCTGGTCGGAGGACAAGAAACGCGGGCAAGGTTGCGGAAGGCTACACTTTTTAAATTCTGTCCAAGCTGTTCTTCTCGCCTGTATTCTCATGTTTCTAATGATGGTTTTGTGAGAGGCATAGATAGCATCGAAATGGCGTCTTTGGTCATTACTGGGAGTTATGGACGAATCTATCTTGGAATTATTCATTGATACCATCTATTTTCATTTATTTTACGATGTCCTGGATGAGGACAGATGACCAGGCCTCTGCAATAACATAACTGTGTAATGGGTGGCTATCTAACGATTTTAGATAAAGCACCAGTGGGGGTGGGAATCCAATACGCTGAGTTCTTCAAAGAACGGCAATACAGGTATAGAGAAAAGAGGAGTATCACTGAATCACGACCTCAAGAAAAGGGGAAATAAAAATAAGTCAGGCGGAAGGTTAGAAACAGACGAACAATAGTTGTTGTACACGATAGGGATATTTGGAAAGAGAAACAGAATTAGGTAGCACCCTTGGGACAGCCGGCTGGACAACTCATACAGAATCATTATTTTTTAGTACAAATAAACGCAAGGGAGATTCAAAGCTCATGGCTCATGGGTACCCATTGCACCCGGTAGCGGGCCATCAAGGTCTATACTCTCTACAGACCTCCTGTTCTCACCACTATCCCGGAAGAGGTTAGAGAAGTACTTGCTTGCATTCTCACTTTCAACCTTAGTCTTGCTGACTTCTTGCTTGCGTCTTCCAAGGTCTTCGATGTCCTGGGCGAGGCTGGCTTGAAGATTGTTGGCCGGGATACGGAGAACTCGCCGGACTTCAGTCGAGATCCGGGTAGCGTTGGAATGTACGTAATCTTTCTCGTCAAGTGCAGCGGCGATCTTGCGCGAGAGGCGAGGAGGTAGGGTGGTGGGAATCGTAGAAAGCACATAGGCGGCGGTCAAAGCAGCTGTTCAAGTTAGTTTTGGCCTCGAGGACTTGGCATGAATTGGATGAGCACTTACCAGCTGCAACTATACCCGGAACTAGGAGGCGACGCAGGTTGTTGGGGCCAAGGAACTTAGCTGCACTCAAGGCGCTGTCAACCCAGCTAATACCGCCGAAGACTCTGCCTCCAAGTACAGTGACAACCGTCATCGCCATCCCTGTTCCAGCCACCTTCTCCTGGCGCTCCCAAATGCTAGCAATGTCGAAGAAATCCAATAATTCAACTTCGGCGTCGACTTGTTTGGCAAATGTATGGCGTCGGCTACGGCGGAACATCATATCGGCACGGAAATTCAAGGGTGCGAATTTGTCGCCAACGTGAAGAAGGCCAATCTTTTGAATGGCATCTACACCGTCTACTGTCTTTACCCGCGCATAGTCCTCGCAAGCTGAAGTGGCGGCGGATATTTGCTCCAGCATAGCTAACTTCAAATCTTCGGCATACTGGAATGCGGAGAAGATACCAGGGTACTTAACGCCCAAATCAGCTTCTGACACGCGAGTAATAGTGTCTGACAAGGTCGATCGCGTATGGTTGTAGACATCTTCGCATGAATCATCAATATACTTCTCAACCTGCACATCAAGCTCTATCTTCTTCTTCTGACCACCTTCATAAGCTGGCTCAATCTCTGCCAACTCTTCTGTGACACGCTTAAGTTCGGACTGGGCGATATCGCGATTTACAGAGGCCAGTGAGTTTAAATCTCCAAGCAAATTGAGAAGATAAGTCCTGGCAGGAGCGAGCTTCGAGCGAGAGCGCTTTTCGAGAACAAATCGGCGCAAAGAGCTTTCAAGGTTTTCGAAATCTTGGATCTTCTGCTTCTCCTTCCCTTTGTCTTTTCCTTTGCCCTTAGGCTTACTATCGTCATCGTCGTCATCTCCATCAGAATCGAAGCCGCCACCACCACCAGCACCAGAACCAGAACTTTCCACAGACATAGGAGGCGCAACAGGAACGGCATTGCTTGATACGAAATGAACCAGCTCTGCAGCTTCCTTGTACGTACGAGGGCTAAGCTTGTTTATTTGATCCAGAATCATTCGCTCACATCGTTGCTTGTCACGAATCTGATCGAATCCGTTGACGACAATGAACATATACGCCTTTTCCTTTGCCGCATTGTGAATGAAATCCTTGGCTGAGAGCGTGAAATGATTGGCAGCGGAAACGACAAACACAACGACATCAATCTCTTCCTGCCGAGCAAAAACCGCGGTTGTCTTCAAGGAATCGGAGTTCAAACCAGGGGCATCAATCAAAGCAATATCGACGACCCCATTATTCAGAAGAGACTCGTCAATGGTTCGCACGTCCTTAACGTAAACTTTGCATTGCATGTATTTAGAGTTGTCGATCACGATATTCTCGAGCTCAGTCAAGGGATACACGTCGTATGTGCTCTCATCGTTGCGATTGTAATCCACATCCTTGTGAACAGCATGCACCTCCTCAACTCCGCTGTTCTCCCGCGCATCAAGAACCTCGCAGAAAATGCTAGTGCAAGGCTGCTGGTCTTCTGGCAACACCTTGCGCCGCAGCAAAGCATTGCAAAAAGTTGATTTTCCCGCATTGAGATCACCGGTGATCAAAACCTTGCTTGAAGTATCTTCAATCCTGTCGCGCAGCGAAAGGAGGTGCTTGACACTCTGACTGATCTTTCCGTCCAAAAGAGACGCAATAGAGGCCTTTTCCAGCGAATGTACCAACTCTACTTGAGACAGTGCACCCAACTTCAGGTCTAGCTTCAAAATAGAGAATTCTTGCGCTATCTGCGGTGTCATCAATCTCGGCTCTGGCACTGGCCGACGCTCCGCAGCGGCACTTGATTCTGCCGCAGCCAAGTCGTCACTATTTGATATCGTAGCCGCTCGTCTAATAGGTCCAGGTTTAAACTCCCCCTGTTGAATATCCCCATTGTCGAAGAATGACTGCGCCTGGCGCAAGGCAGGTCTGTCCGAAGAGGAATCCGGAGCATCTCGTACCGATGGATAATGGGCAGGCCACTGGCGATTCATATCCTGGAGGTCCTTCAAGGTCTCGAGGGTCCGTGTGATCGCGCGTCCAAGTTTCGTCCTGTTGGAGTTACTGTGAAACAGTTAGAACTTCCATTCGACTGTTTTGTGGTCGCAAACGTACTAGAGTAGCTGGTGAACATGGCTCGCTACGACCTGTCGTTCATGCTCCGCTATAGCACAACCCACATTAGTAAAACTATACGGCCTCAACCGATATGCCAGCTATTCTTAGAGTAAGTAACCAACCTGCTGGATTCCACTGTCCAGGAAGTGTCGGAGTATGCATCGGTGTCGGTCTGTCCACCATCATATCTGATCTCCAGTCGCCACCCGCATCACCGTCTCTCAAGCTGCCACTCGCGATGCTGTCACCATAGCCCGAGTCTCTGTTCAACGACGCCATCAAGGCCGTAGCGCTCTCCGAGGTCGAACCATTCCCAACGGTCATGTACGCGGGCGGGGCGTTTGGGAAGAAAGGGTACTCGGACGCTTCCTGCTGCGGAGGATGCCTTGAGGAGCCCTCGCCGGCAGAGGAACCGCCGTTGCCGGGAAAATACTCCTGACTCATGACGAAAGGGATGTGCGGTGCATGGAAGTTGAAAAGTCGGGCAAGATGCGATGAAACGGGAATTGTTTTTTCGACAGTCGGGAGACCCGCTTACATGAGCATAAAAACGGCGTCACGAAATTCCATGTCCCAAAAGGGGTTGGTCGCCGCCATGTGACTGTCGCCCCCGTCATTTTATCAGTTCGGATCCGCCCGTTTGGCGTACAGTACTAGTGCCTGGGTTTGATGTCACCGACTCACCGCGCGGCTTCGGATCGAATCTGATATTCCCCTCCTCCCAATCTTGCTCTCGTCATTTATACCATTTAACACACTCATTGTCGGGTTTCATTCCGCACCGCTTTGTACTGCAGATCTTTTCTAGTTGGCCAAGATGAATGTATGTTGTCCATCGCCATTTTGCGGGTACCTATTTCCCCGCTGACGTTGTCGATTGTCTAGGTTATCGAGTGGGCATTCGGAAAGCGCATGACACCAGCAGAGCGCCTGCGCAAACATCAAAGGGCTCTTGATCGAACGCAGCGTGAGTTGGACCGAGAGAGAACCAAATTGGAAAATCAAGAAAAGAAGCTGGTGCAAGATATCAAGAAGAGCGCCAAGAATGGCCAGATTGGAGCCTGTAAGATCCAGGCCAAGGACCTGGTCAGGACAAGACGGTATGCATGCTAAGGAAGATCGCTCTTCAGGTTAGAGCCATGAGCTAATGGATATTACCCGCATTTAGGTACATCCAAAAGTTCTATCAAATGCGAACACAACTTCAAGCGATTTCCCTTCGCATTCAGGTATGACGGTCCCGACGCGCACGGATGGCGGTTCCAGTTACTCACTTGATATCGTACAGACCGTTCGCAGCAATGAGCAGATGATGCAGTCAATGAAAGGCGCCACGATGCTATTGGGTAGTATGAATCGACAAATGAACCTTCCCGCCCTGCAACGAATTGCTATGGAGTTTGAACGAGAAAATGATATTATGGATCAGCGACAAGAAATGATGGATGATGCGATTGACGAAGCGACTGGAATGGAGGGCGAGGACGAAGATAGCGAAGATGTTGTCAAGGAAATCTTGGATGAAATAGGGGTAGACCTTAGCCAGGCGGTAGGTGTTCTCTTCATCATCCACGCCAGGGCCATACTTATACTAACCTTTTCTCCTAAACAGCTGGGCGAGACACCAACCGATATACAGACGACTGCAGTTGGCGAAGCTCGAGTTGCACAGCCGGTTGGTGCTGGAGGGAGCTCAGCTGATGACGATCTACAAGCTAGGCTGGACAGCCTTCGACGATGATCACGAGCTTGATATGTTCCTTTATTGCATCTTCTTTGTTCTTTAAGCCTCATTCTCATTTATGGCGGGTCTACTCTTCGCATCGGTTACGACGCCACTTCTTTTATGCCACGTGAATGTGATACAATAAGCAATCGAGTTCGCCACACCCATCTACCAGGACGACCAAACTGTTTCGGTGCTACAGGTTGTTAAGGGATTGAACGCATTGTAGGAAAGTAGATCTCAGCCTAATTAATACCTCCACATATCAGTCATGATATGTGCCCTATACTCCGTGCTAATGTTAATCTTTAACTTCTGGGTGCCTTAATCCTGGGGCAACGGTACGGAAAAAAAAACTATGTTACTCGTATAAATTACACTCCTTATACATCGTGTCATGAAAGATATTGGGGCAAGGGCCCTAAAGTAGCCTAACTATATATATATATCAGTGGCAGTTCCGAACACCCACCGCCTTCCGCCAGTGGGTGTTCGGCAGCCTAAAGGAATTTTCAGCGTAAAGGAATATAATCAATTTCCTTCCTACCTTTTTGAAGCTATACAAACCATAAGAAATGCCCAAAACGTCTAAAATTTCAGATTTACGTGTAGATGAGGCCGCTGAAGCCGCCCATCTTGAAGAAAAACCTAATATTGCAAAGATCGCGCGAGAATTCGGGGTTCCATATCGCACACTCCACGGCCGCATCTATGATAGGAGAAAGCCTCGTACAGCTCGAAATGCACCAAATAAAGCGCTAAATCAGTATCAAGAGACTGCCTTAAGGCAATGGATTGCTAAAATGCGTGATATTCATCTCCCGGTGACTATATCATTGCTTTTAGAGTGGGCAAACCTTACCGTACAGCGCGATGATCCTACACAGAGCGTCAGCCGATCATGGGCATATCGCTTTTCTAAAAGACTTCCTCCTGACCTTAAATTAAGCCCTGTAATTCAAAGGCCAAAGGAGAAGAAGCGCTTAGATGCAGAGGATGTCGGACAGCTTCAGTTCTGGTATATTCAGCTTACCAACTTGCTTAAGGATGTTCCTGCTCGCCTCGTGTATAATTTTGATGAATGCGGCTTTCAACCAGGCAGTGGAAAGCCTCAAAAAGTACTTGGTACAAAGGGAAGAGTTCCTAATCTTCCTGAAGTTGAGTATGCAGAGAATATTACTGCACTTGAGTGTATTGCTGCAGATGGCTGGATTATGACTCCGCTCTTTATCTTTAAAGGAAAGAAATTTATGGAGGCCTGGTACGATGAAACAATCCCCGATTACTATACTGCAGTCACCGATAAAGGCTATATAAACGATGAAATCGCGCTTGAGTGGCTTCAAAAATTCCATGAGGAGACCAAAGATCGTACAAAAAAAGGAGAAAAACGTATACTTATCTTCGACGGCTATACAACTCATAAAACAGTTGAATTTCTTCAACTCTGTGAGACATATGAGATTCTTCCCTTTTGTTTTCGGCCTCATACAACACATCTCTGTCAACCGCTTGATGGAAAGCCTTTTCTTACATATAAAACACACTTTCGCAGTGCGAATAACCTCATTGCACAGTGGTGTGGAGTCCCGGGAGATAAAGCAAATTTTCTACGTGATATTGTTGCCGTACGTGAGAAGACTTTTAATCCACGCCTTATTCGCAACTCCTTTAAAGAACGCGGTATCTTTCCTCCAGATGGATCTTCAATTATTGAAGCTATTCAGAATAATTTACCACCTCTACCAGAGATCTCCGCACCTGATCTATATGCGTACGGAGAGACTACGCCGCCTCCAAATCCTCAGTCTTCAAGTCTTGAGAATACACCTCCAAAAAGTGCTCAGCAAGTTGAAAAGAATAAGAAGAAGCTATTTAAGCTTCTAAATAATAATACACCAAACAATTCTCATATTGAGCGCTATCTTGACCGCTTATTTCATCAACAAAAGCTTCAATCTGAACAGCTTGCTATCATGAATTCAACTCTTGAGCGAATTGAGGCTGCGCAGGCATCCTGAAGCCGTAAAAGAACTAAGCGAGAGGTTCAACGCCTTGGGGATAGTGGTATACTGCGTGTAAAGGATGCGAATCAGTCTATTGCAGACAGGAAGGCCAAAGATAATGAAAAGAAAAAGAAAGCAGCGGATAAGGCGTATTTCAAGGCGTACGGTCACCTCCCGCCAGCGCCTTATATAGAAAAGGAAACTACGGCTTCAGATACAGGATTAGCAGAGGAATCGGGTGATCAACTTTATTTTATTGATTCTACAGGCGCTTAGTGGTGATAATGCGAATTGCTTCATTTTCTTCCTTTATGCTGAAAATTCCTTTAGGCTGCCGAACACCCACCGGCGGAAGGCGGTGGGTGTTCGGAACCGCCACTGATATGGCAGTGCGACACTTGAGCCGGTCTAATCTGTCTCTTTTCTCTTTCTCTTATTCATTGACATATCTTGCTATTTATAGCTATTCTACTACTTTGTACGAATTATTTTACCTCTTTTAACTCCCATAAGTGTGACCTGAAAAATTTATCTGAATTAAAACGACTAATTATAGAATAACTATGAGAAGCACATGCTGTTAACTGTACTCATAAAATACCGCTATCTACGAATTCGGCCTAGCCGCCTGCCTACGGATAATCAGCTGACCTACGCTCAGTATTTACACCACTAAATAGGGAAAATCATACATCATGGAATTACTGTTGTTTTGTGCTCTTTAGTTTTAGGCCTAGATAACTAGATAATACCAATTCTACCCATCCGATACAAACTATACGGGTTTATAGATTTTATAGCTAATATTTATGAGGTATTTATTCTTAAATATGAACTGCTATTGGAAGATAATAGACCACACTTTCTTCTACAAATATATCTAAAGTGTAAAATCAGAATGGAAAGGCTATCAAGCCCCTGTCATCTCCTCGAGGCTGTGCATTGTAGCAACTGTGATATATGTATCTTTTCAAGTAACAAGTTCGTCAGATGGCAGCAAAGAAAAGAAATATCACGGCTACAATACGAGCTTCTCTTTCCCCTTCTCATTAGCACTGATTATTGTTCTAGTATGCTTCCCTCTATGTCCCATTTTGTACTTCTTGATATATATGAGAGACTTCAAAGCTGATTATAGATGATATAGAAACTGTACAGTTCATTCGGAAATTTATTTGGTAGTTCCGATACCTGACACTGAGCCCGGGGGTCTTTTAGACGGGGCGCATCAGATTCATGGCTTGGTGAGTCACGGCGAGGTCGATGTTGAGACTGCCTACTGGCGAATAGTGAATCTGGAAGAATCTTGTGAGGGAGTTCGTCCATCGAGATCATTGGGTCTATGAAGAACTGCCCTCTTCAGCGGTGGAAAGAAGACGCGCAGGCATCATGTAGACCGCTGTATTGAGACGCTGAGAATAGTCTTTGCGTGTCAGAGTGATGTGACTCTATATTGCCTAGTGACAAGGAAATATGAAAAGGTAAAGGGGCAGAAGACCTCTGCCTAAGTATCAGAAGCTTGTCGACTGGGCAAATTTTTATGCTGTATTCAATACTGTGGAAAAGTAGTTTCAGTTAGTAAGTACAAGGACGGGGACCTCAATGAGACTTCAATATCATGCACAACAACGGGCAAGCGTTCACTTTTTTTTTGTAAGCTCCCGGGCTGGAATCTCGAAGTAGCCATATGCTATTAAAAATAGTACTCTAGGGCCATGGAAATACAAGTAGATATTGGGAGGCCAGGCAGCAAGATCCATTAGGTGATAGACAAGCACGTGCTCGCACTGCGCTAAAATGAACGTCACCAACAAAAGGCATCAACTTCAAGTTTCCCACGTAGTTGCTCACCCAAATCCAAAGATTTGGCGCAGAAATGGGTTTCAGCGTCCTCACAACTAACGCGGTCGACCTACAGCGCCTTCTTGAAGAGAACAAAACCACAAGTGCTCAAATTGTGGAAGAGTATTTGGCACAAATCGATCGCTATGAACCTGCACTCAATGCGCTGATCTCGCCTGCCCCGCGCAACAAGATCCTCGGAATCGCTAAGGCTCGGGATGAGGAGCGCCAGAAAGGGCAAATCCGGGGCCCGTTTCATGGAATTCCTATAGTTTTGAAAGACAGCTTTGTCACAGCGTCGGAGCTGGGCATGAGCACCACGGCTGGGTCATATGCGTTCCTCGGGGCTAAGGCGTTAAAGAACGGAGCGATCACTCAGCGGTTGATTGATGCTGGCTTGGTTATCTTGGGAAAGGCTAACATGACTGTTAGAAGACATTTGGTTTCCTAGGGAGCTTTATTGGACTAACTGTTGTTCTAGGAATTTGCGGGCATGAAAATGACCATGATGATGCCCGGTTGGTCTGCTCACGGCGGTCAGACTCTGTCGCCGTATGTTGGGAAGATAGAGGAGAACGAGAAGATACTTGGCCACTCAGTGAGTATATGAAATTACAGCTGTGATTCATTTGTATTGATAATATGCAGGCTCCTGGGGGCTCATCCACTGGTTCTGCGGTCGCTGTAGCCGCTGGGTTTAGCCCTCTAGCAATGGCTACTGAAACTATAGGTTCCATTGTGACTCCGTCAACACGCGCCGGTCTATATGCGCTCAAGCCTACTACCGGGGTCCAGGATTGTACTGGGCTGTACACCATGACGGAGTTTTTCGACAGCCCGGGTCCTATGGCAAAATCAGCATCTGACATTCGCATTCTTTCGGAGATCCTACTCGGTCGTCTGTTTAGCTCTCCCAACTTGGGTTCCTGGGAAGGTATTTCGGTGGGCTTCCTGGACCCAAAACATTGGAGTATGTCACCGGACTTTTGTACGCAATTTGAGGGTACAGCAGAGCAAATGGTACGTCACTCTCATTTCATCAAAATGTTCCGAGCTCTGACAGTTGGTTTTAGGTAGATGAGTATGAAGAGACGGTTTCTGCTCTACGAGATAGAGGATGTTCGCTTAAATACCCAATCCATTGCGAGGATCCCTCGGTCCTACCAACTACTATATTGCCAATTGCATGTATGTCGCCGCAATATCAAATGAAGTTAGGATGGCTAAAGACTTCTAGATTGGGAATTTAAAAATGTCTGCATCCCTAGGTTTATTCGCTCATTCCACGAGTGCTGTGTAACAAGCGTTGCACACATCGTTAAGTTCAATAAAGAAAACAGCGAAAAAGCACTTCCAGCTCGTAGGTTGACGGAGAGGACACGATCATGAGATAATACAGTGAAGAGCTACTAACATAACGCAGCATTCGCTGGGCAAAATGATCTGGAAGGGGCAATGAACAGCATTGAAGAAAAGGAGCAAATAGATGAAATGAAACGGGACCTTCGTAAGGCCGCGAGAGATATTCTGGATGACCTATTTGACAAGGAAAAAATCAATATCCTCGCAGCTCCAGCAGACTCCCCGTTATGTGCTCATGCCTCTGCTGCAGGTAAGAACCCATAAATTGTACGTTTAATTCGTTTTTGCTAATAGGATTAGGGTATCCTGTCGCCACAGTCCCTATTGGACAACTTCGCTACAATGACCGGCCGTTCGGTCTATGTCTGGTGGCCAGGGTGGACGAGGAGAAAACACTACTGCAGTTCATGGAAATGTATGAGAAGGTTGTTAAGCCTCGTCCAGTTCCAAAATTCCGAATGACTGTGGTATAAATTACAAGTGACGAGAATTGGCAAGAGGAATGCAAGGCATCTATCTACGGGAATGGCCCGTAGCAGACCTCAGGTGGGTATCGTTATGTTGATAGATGATCAGGCTAGATTGTAGAAATTAGGGGAAGTGATACAGCAAATTAAATTATATGCGTTTTTAGTTAGTCGTGAAGGTATATGATATCAATCTATTCAGCAATGAGTTGTATCACGGGTGATTTTTGGACACGTAGTATCTTGGAGACTGCCAGTCCAACCTAGCGTTGAATATAGTAGGTACTCAGAAACAAATCATCATACGTCCATTGTTTATTTATTTTCCGAATTTGTACTGCACTGCTGACAGCATAAAAGAAACGACCTGATGGTCCA
Organism: Aspergillus bertholletiae; assembly: GCA_009193595.1. Taxonomy (NCBI): domain Eukaryota; kingdom Fungi; phylum Ascomycota; class Eurotiomycetes; order Eurotiales; family Aspergillaceae; genus Aspergillus; species Aspergillus bertholletiae. Next base: position 73,955 of record ML736176.1, read on the forward strand.
CGTCGGGCGTGCGCCAAAATACACAGAATATTGCATGACCGGAACTTGAGTGCCGCTCATGTATAGGCCGAAGACGTAAATTTACAGCAGAATTTCACGGTTTTACTCATTTATTTTTCAACAGCTCCTCTTCTACGGCTGCATGCTGTGTCTGTCATCTTGTGCTCGCACTACCTCTAGTCGTACTCGAACCTTCAAGCTCTCTCTTATGGCACCGATCAGCAGACTCTGCTTCAGTAAGAATTCAAATACGGTTTGACAAGCGGGCTGACAATTCAATCCTTAAGATGGGATCACATTTAAAAACAAGTTAGTCGAAGCTCTGACATGACAGACAGAGTTCCAGCCTATCAAACACCTTAGCGCAGAGCCTTCTAAACGCGCCAAATAGCCGCCTACCACACAGAATATCATATGAAAAGGGAAAGGATCATAAGGACGAGGAAATATCGCATGCATACACATAGACTAGGTATCACGGTCACCGAAATGATTTATTGTCGGGGATGGAGTCGGCGGTGTTCTGGTAGCCGACCATCTGCTCACGGCCGGGATAAGGTTGTGCATTTTTGAGTGAAATTAGGGTTTGAGAGGAGGATGATATGACCCTGAAAATTATTAGTGTAACTATTTACTAATTTTTCATAGTGAGTATTCATACTATATGATGAACAGCCACCGCTAGGGGTACGATATCCTGTCATGAAGCCTGAGATGCTGACCTGTCAGCCATGGATGGGCCAGAGAAAGAAGATATCACATCAGAGCACGCCCTACTAGGATTAGTAAACCTTCCTGTCCTAGAGGGTTACAGTAAATGCAAGGATGATAGCGACTTGGAAGCTATGTGTCTATAGCTTGCAGAATAATGCTCCCACAGCCGCTGTTCATGGTAATGCTGAACAAAGTGGCTGGTAGGTACTAAGTACACAGACACGGTCTGCCGTGATCGGGTTCAAAAATATATTCTAGACACATTGGCGAGAGTGAAAGCACAGCATTCTACAAACTACAATTGAGAATCTGATAAATACTAATAGGCATAGTAAAGTTGAAGTCAACTGTGAAGATCTTCGAGGCCTATGGGGTGATTGACAGAAATTTGAATGAGGAAGCGAGGATACGATGGACACACTACAACTTACTACAACTTACTACAACATACAAAGTAAAAGGATATAAACTAGTTCTTCTGATACCATCCGTTATTTTACATCATATTACTCCCAAAAAATGAAGGAGCACCACATGGATACTGCGTTTGAATAGTACCTAAGTAGAGTTTCAATACGTAACCACCTAAGCAACTGACTATCCGTTGTCTTCATTAAGGAACACATTGGTATACATGTGTGATTTTGAAATCTATTGTGTAATCGCACATAATAAAGGGTCACAACAAGGCTCTATACATGACTCATATAACTGATCTTCATGCTCTCGAGGGATTGAGGGGCGTATAGCTCTGACATAGGAGCAATATGCAGAGCCCGGCGCCCAACAGCTCTTGTCAATTTAGCGCACAGAAAAATGGCTATATTCACATACTGGCGCCAAATCCGATATCACTCACTAGACATACTTTCGTACGTAACCTAATAGGCCTATATTCTGTTGGTGCTATGACCTCTCATCGGTGGAATACATAGTGGCAGCGTCAAGGTCCATTATCTGCGGCTTTCTGCTCTGAGCGCCAGCGCCTGTTTTCACATTGCCCCGGGGGGGGGGGGGGGGGGGTATAGTATATATCCACTGCTTATATTCTGGGCTGAGTTTGAGGAATTGATCATATCCACTGAATCGCACCTTATCACTCACATTCACATACTCACCTCAATTTGTTTCATCTCGCGTTGCTATAGACATTTTTAGCGGTCAGGATGAAGTTGTTACTCTCTCTGTGTTTTGCAGGCCTCTGTGTCCTGGCGAGCCCTCTGGCCAAGGTTTGCTGTCCTAGCAACTTATGGAATTTTCCTAGCTGACCTGACCTAGCGTGAGGGGGTTGAAGATTATGCTATCCCCCTCGACAGGCGGACTGTAGAGGACTATGCTATCCCCCTCGACAAGCGGACTGTGGAGGACTACGTTATCGAGCTTGGCAAACGGGG
>ML736176.1:76445-144636 GCA_009193595.1 Aspergillus bertholletiae
GACAAGCGGACTGTGGAGGACTAAGTTATCGAACTTGGCAAACGGGGTGTGGAGGACTATGCTATTCCCCTTGATAAGCGCCACTGAGGACGCTTGCCCGATCATATTGGGTATGCTTCGTGCTGACTGCAGCCCCGGCACAGTCTAGTCACCGGTGTTTGCGGAGCTTTCCATGAGGCGCCACTGGAATTATATTGAATAGTGCCTAACCTAGGATTGCTCGTTCCATTGTGTTAACTAGAACGATTAACCCTCAAATCCAATATTCATTAGGTTACTCAGATACATTACTTTGTCCTTTTAATACTTTATTGACTAAGGTAGTAGTGACCGTGTTAGTACTGGGTCCTCGCTCCTATTTGTAGCTAGACATTAAAGGGAGAGTAAATATAGTAGTGACTTCTAGGTTATAATTTCATTGATTTTTTCCTAAGGTCCTTATCGTATACCGTGAATGACGATAAGTCAGTAATAATGACCGAAATAAATTGAGAGGCATCTGGATTCTTAAACTTAACTCAATCGCACTGGCTGTTCGGTAAGCGTATCTACGAGAAGCGTTGCAATATTCAGTTGTACTCATGATATACCCATTCAAACGTGAAGATCTAGCTACGCTGCTAATCTAACAGAAACTGGAGTTCAATGGATCCCATGTGTAGTTTTTACCCTGTTCTCCTCAGCCCATTGGGCAATGGTGTCGAAATCATTACAGGTATGCTCAAAGCCCCATCCTGTACTTCCCTTGTCATTCGGGGGAGCTGGAAGCCATTCCAAGGTTGTATCAGCAGAGCACATAATGGTCTGCCTCAGATAGTCCCAGCAGTGCATCAAGTGCGCCACGCTGACTTGGTCAACATTCCCCTCTCGGGCTGTATAGTAAGCTTCTCGCGTCATGTATAGACAGTGCAGCTGGTGGAATACGGCGACCATTGCACGTTGTTCAGGTAGTGACTGATCCAAGCCAGGTTGATCTGGAAGTGCAGTTTCATTCTTTATCGTGACGAAACCCCGCCCAACTAGGTAATGAAGCTTTAGTCTTGGAACCTGTTCAGACGGACGATACGAAACTTACCTGGCATGAGCTCATTCCAAGCCTTTTCGGCATTGGGACTCAGGGGCTCCCCATATAACGTCTCAAAAACAAACAGCTTTTTAGTCGAGACTGCTTATAAACAAGATTCATTAGGCTTCTGTATAACAGTGCCTCTACCTCACTCAAAGGACACGACGAACCTTTTGGGGGTAGCCAGGAAACTTCAGTTTTTGCGTCGTGTGTCTGCATGAAATAAACGAGGCCCACCAATAGTGAAAGATTGGACACTAAAAGAAGCGCCTGTGTGAGCCAGAAGGCTATCCTAGGGGGCCTTTCCCAAAATCGCTTCAGGGTTGGCTGGTTCTCCAATAACGTCGCTTTTTCTTCTTCCGTTATTGTTTCCTCCGAAGACCGGGTCGGTACTTCTGTGTACCCTTTACGCAATATCTCTGGCATTTAGGTCAAGAGTAAAGTAACAATAGTTGTTGACCAGCCAATTCTACAACTAGACTCGCATGGGTATTTATGATTTGGTGGCTAGGGTGGTGTACCTCCGGTGTACCGCCCCGTCTGACGAGGCGCGCCCAATCCCGCGCCTATGCAGCAGGTATACTTCACTTCGTCCAGCGCCAAGTGCCTAGTAACTACATCGGTTGCAGCAGTCGTAAGATCAATTATTTTGCGAATAAATCTATGATATAGGCTTCACTAAATCTTGTACAATGCTTGTCAGTTTGCTCATTCTCTTGCAGCTTCTATGTAACGCCGTTTACACCTCAAACCCCTGCGCCGAGATTGGCAGCTCCTACGTGAAATTGGGGAAGAAACAAGGTTAAAGCTCACAGGCTCAAAATAATTTATGGGCAAGCAGCTGACATACCGAAGGGAAAAGCAGTATATCGGGAATTCCAGGTCATCTCGCCTATGACTGCCTTCGCTCCATGCCCTTTCGTGCGGACTTAGCTTTGAAGTTTTTGGACGACTATGCCAAGTATCTGCAGTTTCATTCAACAACTTCAATGCTGAAGGGCAAGTCGGTCTATCTATGGCGCATCAGTCCCTAGTAGCACTATCTGACACTCGCCAGATCCTCCAAGCGGTTACATCTCCACCTCAGTTGATCTCTTGGGGCGGTTGCTACAAGTCCGTGAGAAGGCGAGCGCCAAAGTATACCTGAGTCAGTACGACTTTGATTCTGACATTAGGTATTTGATCTCGCGTGCCAATGATGGTCATCTCAATATCAATCTTTGCTCGATGGGGATCATGCATTTTGAGCATGGTGTACCGCTCGTGTCAATTTCCTCAGACGGGCTCCAACTTCCCAAAATATACTCATACTGTAAGTCTGCAGGGGCGCACTCAGATATCAGTTATCAATAAGAGGACGGCAGATAACTCATCGTGATCCCTATAATAGATGATGCCGAAGCGAAGCTTCATGGAACAGTAGCCAGCGTCTCCCCGGTGTATCAAATTGAAGGCATGGATCCAGTATACTATTTACAAGCGAATATTGGTGTGACGATTGGTCTCCAAGACCCTGATGCGCGGTATGCTCACAATTGGACTGCTGAAAGAGATTGCTAATAGTCATCACAGATATAACCACCTCTTTCCCTCCCCTCCTGCTGCATTCGCTGGCGAATATACAGGAGGGGCATGGACTAACAACCTTGGTTCCTGGCCGGGTACCGGCAGCCAAACTCTCGAATTCATCAATGGGACTAAGCTCACAGTTGAAACCACAGCCTCCTTACCATTGGATAACCTATGGGACTTCTCCAACGGGAGTTCACTTTTTCAAACCGCCTGTGAGCGCCAAATGAAGACTAGTTCTGTCAAGCTCCACCCTAGAGTCCCATCGAGGAGTTTTCCATACACAATCCCTCTGGGTGGTCCGTCAATGTATCCTTTGCCAGTTGAGCGTCAGAGGAAAGATCTTATGCGGGGTTATTATCTTCAGGGGCCAAAGCATCATGATATTGCTGTACTCCAAGTCCCAACATTTAAGCTTGATGGAGAAAGACCTAATTCCTTTGGACAAACAGCGGTTGAGTTCATTAGGAAAGCGATACGGGATGGGAAAAGCAAGCTTATCATTGATCTATCTAGCAATAATGGGGGGGACATGAATATCGGGTTCAACCTCTTCAGAATATTCTTCCCAGAGAAACCCATCTACACGGCCACCCGGTTCCAGACAACCGAGTTAATAGATCTGATGGGGCAAGTATTTTCCTCTCCACAGGGCATGAAAGCTATTGGGGAGGATAGCCTTGACCTGCCATTGATCTCTGAGAAAGCTGTCTCCCCAGACCATCGACAATCCTTCAGTACGTGGGATGATCTATACGGACCGGTCACATTCCCTAATGCCAACATGTCCCACCTCCATGCCACTTTTAATTTCACTACGGCATCCACTATAGACAATCCCATAAGCGGGTTTGGGGAATATTCCGCCCCCCTTACCCAGCCATTCAAGGCCCAGAACATAATAGTCGTACGTCCTCATATCGGCGCTGTGTGACAGTGATACTTTTTGCACAAACTCTGACAATGATGTATTCTACAAGATGACGAACGGCCGCTGTGCATCCACATGCGCTATACTCGCCAGTCTGCTGAAGCGCCAGGGGGTCAGAAGCATTGTCTTTGGGGGCCGTCCCAAGTTCGGGCCTATGCAGGCAGTCGGCGGAAATAAAGGTGGCCAATATTGGTCCCTGCAGACTATAAGCAAATATGTTCAACAGGCGCGCTCGATTGCCACCACAGCAAACAATACCGACTCTCCTATTCTCTCTGCGAAGAAACTGGCCCGGCTTGCAGAGCTGGCACCCCCGCCACTCAACGAACTCCCCCTTATCATCACCACCCATGGAGGGGGAGGGGTCAATTTTCGCAACGAATACGGTGAGGATGATTCACAGACGCCGCTGCAGTTTGTCGGCGAAGCGGCGGATTGTCGGCTGTTTTTTACGGCGGAAAACTATATCGCCCCCGAGAGCTCGTGGGTCGCAGCAGCAGAGGCAATGTTCGGGAATGCGTCGTGTGTTGAGGGTTCTACGACACCGCTCGCCGGTTGAATTACGTGTAATTTATATATGTATGCTCAGGATCGTCTGGTTGGTATCACAGAAGATTTATGAAAGAGACCACTTTCGGTAGGAGGTTGATGGTTGAAGTCATAGTTCAGAACTATTCTACCACGATTTAGATTATTTGTTATTTGGCTTTTTTGAGATGGCAGAGGGCCGTGGCTATTTCCCACCGGCCTCTAGTAAAGTTGTGGTGATTATACTAGGGGTAATCTATCGTCTGAGTGGCTGTATGCATATTGAGAAGATTCTATAAATTTGACAAGCTAACAGCGTTCCTAATATCTTCAATGTTATCTCTTTTCTCTTATATTAGAATATCACTGAAGTTGTATAAACCGAAAAGAAAACTACCGTTTTCTCTTTAGAATTAATATGTCTTCATATATTGTAATGGTTGTGTCTCGAGATGACACTATCGAACCTATTGTATAACGGGGTAGAGAAGAGAAATGTACTGGCACGAGAGCAGTCACTAAAAACAATATGATCGACCAGTTTTGACGCAACGAACCCCGTTCTAATATAAAGATGCGCACTCCATCCAACATCACGGGTGCTTATTATCCACGAGCCGTCTACCATCCGCCCACGCCATAAGACCATCAAAGTCCTTACAGAGATGCACTGCCCCCGTACCATCCGTCCCCGGCTGATCCGTCCTGGGATCCTGTCCCTCCAGCGCCGTATCACCACAGCAAAGCAGCGACTGACGCAAGTACTGGAAACAATGGTCGACATGATTATGATCGTGAACATGACTCTGCCCGTGAGAGTGTTGCTCTTGACGAGAGTCCCGTGAACTGTGCATCGAGTCTTCACCTGAGGATTTCCCCGTCGCTAGATCATCGTATACGGCCATTATGGAGTACTAGTTAGAGAGAGTTTAAACGATTAGCATTTCATCCGAGACCTGTTTTCTCGTTTTGTACGTACCAGGCAATGTAGCTGATGGAAAACCGCAATCGAATAGACATCCCGCCCCAGCACCTTCATTGGCGGCGGCAACGTGTATCTATCCGTTGTATTTACTGCGATGAAGCCATTGCCCCCTGGAGACGGTATAGTAACAAAACATTAGGAATAAAATTCCTTTTTATTTATTTGAAGGCACGGCATAGGAACTGACTGGGCATATACGACAACCAGTTTTCCCGGGTGGCTTGTATGGATTCATCCGTCCTGTGGTCCGACGCAGCCAGGGGATCGGGACGAAATAGAACCGGATGAACGGGAACTGCCCCAGATAAAAAAAACCGTGAAATGAGTTCATGATTATGGAGTAAATATCCAGCAGAGGTGGGGCTAGGTATATGCTCACAGTCGGGTATTAGTCTATTCAACTCGCCCAGCAATGGCTTGGTGGGTGCTTTGTGCTGTATTTGGGCGAAATAGACCAGCACCATTAGCTCGACGCAGCCGACGCATGCCAGCGCGGTGTACACCAGAGTGCGCAAAATACTCCATCTCTTGGGGTGACTTTTTCGCATGAAGGGGTCGGGTTTCAGGAGATATTCGTCTGAATCTCGATGCACGTACGTACTGGACGACATAGTTGAACCGAGGGATAGAATTGATTATTACTAGCTGAAAGAACACAATGCTTGAAAATTCTAACCTGGAAGCAAAAAGAAAAAGGAATGTATCGATATTCTGGACTTTCTCGCGAATACAATGACCGTTTACTAATCCATCTCCTGGCTCTCCGATCTTTGAACAGGAATGGCGCTGGCTTGCGCCAAACCCTCAGTTACGCGCCTAAATCATAACGATGGCGCATCGGTCAAGTGTACATACTTAACCTAATATTTTTATGTCAGAATATGTCCGCTTGGTGTTATTGCAGTTTCTATATTGTCTGCTATACTGCAGGGTCCGTATCAAATCTACTCCTTTGTTGTATAGTCCTCGCATAATTGGGATAACCGTGACAATGCTATCTGATCATGGGAGTTTTAGTAGGGCCCTACCGTCATTATAAGAGCGAATCTATTCATCCTAAGCTTCCTTCTGTTACTATACAGTAAATGAGATCTAGCCACGGGCAATAAGAAGCACTAAGGAAGTATAGAAACATCCGCCCGGGGCTCCATATTAGAACATTTTATTGTCATATATATTGGTAACCAACTTGCCTCAACATGGGGGTGCTGAGTATCCCATGGCGCGCAATTGCGTAACTTCTGTCATAATACGCTCATCCGAGAGGTCAGGAGGCCCCGGGCGAAGGGGATAGTTGCCCAACCTCCAAACCTTCGCAGCTTCGACAGTAGTTACTTTCGCCTCGCCTTCCAGCATATCAGGAAGCGCAAGGAACTGGTCCGCCATCACAGAAAACGGCGTATCTGCAGTGTTCGGGCCCGTAGTACCCGGCACGGCTGCAACCCACAACTTACCCTCGGCATATACAAAGGGCCATAATCGGCTCAGAAAATTATACCTCTTCTGATAGTGGAAGGTATTGCTATGTGCCTTGACCGTCACGGATCGCTTCTCAGTAGTGATCGCACCGGTTTCTGTGGCGCTGAAATGTTTGTGCTCTCCGCCCACTACTAGCCCCAGGTCTTTGAGATCGAGGCTAGCCAGGAGAGCATCCTTTTCCTCGATTCTGTTTGCTGCTGTCATCACGCCGATGGGCACGTCGACCTCCCTGATGACATCGCTGTCGGTCTCGTTCTGCTGGGACCATTCAAGGACCCAATCGTACCCGAGGAAATGCAAGTCGCAGTAAACTTCGATGATAGCCCATGGACTCATGCTCCTGGGTCGGGTGAGTGTTTGTTTGACGATGTTACCACCTGTGACTTTGTAACTGGCATGGGAGGAAGGCGATGCAGTGCCCGGGTACCAATCCGTCAGCCATTGTAGCATCGCTGAGATGAAGGATTCCCGGCGTGTGTGCTGTTCCAGCTGGACGTATATAACGTTTAACTTGAGGTGGGCCTTGAATAGGTAACCCCTATCATCGGGACTAATGCGTCAGCTATGCAAGACTGAGCTCTGGTATTGTGAGTCACGGCAGGAATCAGGATAAGTCAACTTGAGCTCGCCAAGAATTTATTCCCTGAGACTGCCTAGACTGCCTAGAAGTGTCGGAAGTCTTGGCGCTCAGCGAGTGAATGATTTCTAGTCCGATATTTTGAGGTATAGTGTTACGGAAATGTGTAGTGTGGTACTTTGCATCTCCATACTTCCCTAAACCCTCGGATATAGTTCCTGAGTGATCCTCGAGTCTGTGGCCCCGAATACGTAGAGGAATTATATTGCTAATTGGAGTCCAACGTGGAATAAAAAGTTATGATTCTAAGTGCGCGATATATATACCACCTAACTGATTTAGACTGCTTGATCAGTAACTACTTGTCGGCCTTTTTGCCTGAGTCGCTAGGAGGCTCGATACAAGGAATCCATAGACAAGTTAGTCTCATATAGCCGTAAAGGTACTAAGCAGAGATTTTCGGTTGCCTCTAAAACACAATCTGAACTGGCCTTGCCTCTATAAATGGCAGTCCTAGTTCGGCTAGAAGGGAGGTTGTAGGTCAAATTATCGCTAATTTACATCAAGCATTTTTATCACAATTGCAATGCAGTACGACCAGTTGAAAGCCGTAGCGTAGGCTGCCGAGGTAATAACCCACACAAAGTGGATTTATCATATGGATTTGCGTGGAGCAGCGCCTTGACCACCTCCTAGCGTTCTGGCCATATCATTCCCCATGGTTGGCTAAAACACACCTACTTCCCCGCCTGCTAATGCGCCGTCGCATAGGATTCACAATGGTCCGCATAAAATGTGGCATAGCCCAGTATTGCTATGTCTGTAGCCGTTGTGTCACCCACTGTCGTAGCTATTTATAGGCATTAGGGGATGTCACCAATTTGTGGCTCCCTGGCCGTCCTCTCCATTCCGTTCATATATGCGTCTTGTACTCCCTAGATGGGGTTTTGTTTCCTACAGAGGGTAGGTATGAATAATGCCTTAAGTCCTGGCGAGATTATATGTATCATCTACAGATTCAGGCTCGTAAACACAGGCCTGTAGGTAATCAGTAATTGTCATGGGACTGACTCCAAATATATGGTGAGACGAGAAAGGTTTCAATGCCTAGTGAGAGGGCTTTTGTTCCTGGTGATGGAAGAATCGGCTTGGATGGGCAACTAGGGTTACTATTAGTATCACGCCATCTCAGTAGCCAGTGCGAGTGATCGCATACCCGCCGGGATTTGGCACCCCTGTCGATACACCCGAAAAATAAGACAGCCTAGTCGCACTGCCACACTCAACTCACAATATCATATCCAGGTTCCTAGTCTCCTTTGGGTTTGTATTGCATAAAACCAGGAATGAATGCTGGGGCTGAGCCATGCCATATGTGGCTGGGCTATCGTCCATTGCTCTTGCGCCTTAGGCAGACAGGTAAAGACCCTGGTCTTTCCCAGGTCTGATTAGGGTATATAGTGAGTATGGTTTCCTTGTAAAATAAACTCCAAGTATCAGATCTTAAAGGAATACTCAGCTTCTTTAGTAGATACCAACTCGTGATATTATCACTATGCCTTCTCCATACTACTACCCACGACCCCAGGCCACCCACCTTCCCCACCTCTCTGAGATCCTCCAACTCTACCCAGAGGAAGAACGATGGTGTGCAGGATACGCTCCATCACAGCGTCGTCGCTGCCACGCATCAACCAATGCCCGTAACCGGAAAACCGCCATGCGCTTATTAGACGAAGGGACCGAAGACCTCCATGCGGGACTAGACATTGACGACCTGCTCGAGGACCTGGCGCCTTGCGTCCTGTGCACAAGGTTCCACCAAAACCAGAGCCACCAACTTGCCGCAAAATGGAAGTGGCAGGTTCAACAATTCTGGGACTCTTTTGTGCCTCCCGTGCCTCCTCAGCGAGCTGCTGGACAGCGACTGCGGATGAGCTCTCCCGCAATATCCATGCGAAGTGTAGAGATCGACTATTTCCAGCTGGAGAAACGGGTGAGAGTCCAGATTGGGGAGCATGAACGTCGGCCGCAATCATCCAGGACGACTCGGTCAGCATCAGCGGCTTCGCAAGGCAGTTCTGTAATTGAGCGCGTCACTCACACCGCAAGCGCCACCGTTAGACTACAAGAACTCTCTAGTCGCAGTGCTGCGGTTCTCACGCAGGAAACGACAACTATTACCAGAGCGGCGGCTCACTCCTCCCCGGCAGGCCGCCAGGTTGCCTCTCCTGCGACACCGAACAGTGGGCCATCGAACATACCAACAGCCGCTATTCGCACGACCTCCAGTCAGGCGCGCCCTAGTAGGAGCCCTAGTAGGAGCTCAAGCAGTACTCCGTCCTCTACACCATCCTCGTGTTCTGACGATGCTACTCGCCGCTCTATTGAAGGGGACTGCAACATTTGTTTTGACTCCTTGAAAACAGCTCGCTCTGCAGCCGGTGTTGGTGCTCGCCCTGATACAGAATTATCCTGGTGCAAGGCTCAATGTGGAGTCAACTACCATACAACCTGCATTGAATTGTGGTTGAAGACCGCTAAGAAATCTACATGTCCGACGTGTCGGACTGCATGGAAACGTTAGGGTTGACCTTTCTTGTTTCGATTTGTACACGCGTGCTATGTGTTTTTTGCCTGTTACGTGATTTTGGATACCCCCCCCAACCAGACTGGTCGAAGTTTGATAGCACTTCTTCAATATACCCATATGAATAGTCTTGCAAAGAGGAGTTGCTACAGAAACAATATTGATATATCTTTCTCCTTTCATTATATAATGTAACGCTTCGCAAGCAATAGGTTAACGTAGAGACTGTTGGGGTATAATCTCAGGCACCTGCCTGGACAGTGGTGTTACTAGTTTACTAGAAGTACGAAGTACTGTTGGCTAAATGAGGGTAAGAGAACCATTCTGTACTCTTACGTGATTCTAACTTTTCAATTATATGAAATTGTAATGGTTGAATGCCGACATGTAGCCTCAGGTATCTATGAAGCATAGATGGAAAAGGGTAGTTGAACTTCCCCCATTAAGGGTATGATATGGTTCCAAGAAAATTTTTACGGATTTTCAGACTCTACTACCGATAAGGGATTTCCCTCAGGGAGAGATATAGGTATCCATATATAATTGCCATATGTTTTTCGTACCGACGGCTACCGGCGCCTACTTCAGCGCCAAATCCCTACTCCCGCGGCAATCTTCCCAATAGTAACAACCGCCACTTAAGCTCGCTGGCTCGCTGGATTACCAGGGAGATAAGGGAATGAACGTAATATAGAAATTCAAGAACAGAAGATTTAGCAATGATACTTGAAAATATCAATCAAAAGCTGGACAGATGGCGCTATGCACCGGTCACAAACTCACCGTCGGATGAGTTTATCTCCAGCCCCAAGTACGAACAGAGGTGGATTCCATTTATCAATGCTAACTCGATTACAGGGTAGATAAGACCAGGATTAGCCTCAAATCAGTGGCCATTTATACTGTGATGGGCATTACGAGTCTCATAATCGTGCTCACATCCAGCGTCAAGCTCCTTTCACGAACGACGATTGTTCCAGTTTGTAATAATCCGGTGGTACGTCGTGAATGGCGGTCGCTCACCGAGGGTGAAAAAGCCGAATTTACTCAGGCGATCATATGTCTCGCCAATCGTCCATCACAGTGGCAGGAGAATGGAACTATATATGACGACTTTGCCATCCTCCATGGAGGCATTGGATCGTGGTGTACGTTCCACGCCTATCTTGAATTTGAATTTTTTTTTTTTGTCTACTTCGGAAAATTCCACTAATGACACTGTCCGAGGGAGATTGGGCAATATAGGCCATCGTTCCGCGTCCTTCTTACCATGGCATCGATATACGTTGTTCGTTTTTGAAAAAACGATGCGAGAACAGTGTGGGTTCCAAGGGCAAGTTCCGTATGTGCCTGTGTTTCCTCCCGTCGCACATTCTCTCTGAGCTATAAATCTCTGATTAGAAAAACTTTTGCTATGCAGGTATTGGGACTGGTCACTGGACTGGATGGACCTCGCCCACTCCTCGATTTGGGACAACGTCACCGGGTTCGGCGGCGACGGAGACCCCGCTGGTCCGGAGATCGTAGGCGGAGGACGCTGTGTGGTCGATGGCCCTTTCGCGGGGCTCCGGCCTATCCTCTACAACCATACTTACGTTCGGCATTGCATTGCACGTGGTTTTCGAGATGGAGATACCGTGGGCCGTATATCGGGTCAATCCTATCGACCCGAGTCGATCGGCGCCATACTCCGCAAGCAGACCTATGAGGAACTGGTCAAGGAGATCGAGGCTCAGCTGCATAACTCGATGCACCAGGGGATCAATGGGGATTTTCTGGCGATGACAGCTGCCAACGGTAGGCTCTCTCCGCCCAGGATTTGTAGTGAGGGCGACTGACTCAGGTAGACCCTCTATTTTACGTTCATCATGCGCAGTTGGATCGACTTTGGTGGCAGTGGCAGAGGGAGAACCCACGGGTTCGACTGAATGAGTACCATGGGAAACATATGTATAATTCCACGGGGAACGCAACCGTCGAGGATATGCTTATGTATGGTGGGTTGACGGAAGATGTTTCCGTATCAACGGTGATGAACACGCAGGGAGGGGTTTTATGTTATACGTATTGATGTAGGATTAGTTGGCAGAGAACATCACACCGCCACCTCAGAATTTCTGGATCGAAAATGCACTCGGCCTTTCTATCTTGTTTAAAGATGTACTCGATACTTTTTCTCTGAGGTGCGCGAAAACAGAACCCCCTTCCCTTTTATGCAGCTTCTCGTAGCGACTAATCTAACTGCATCCGGTACGATTGACGACGGGGGATCTTCCCGCTAAATCGGTGCCTCTTGTATGGTTGAAACCGGCGATCTATCATCTAGCCAGCTCAATCAGGATACGATCTGCAAAGGAATCGAGCAATCGCATGGCCAACGCCAAGAAGATGGGGAGAAGGAGAGCCAGTGAACGAGTGACGCAGAAGAGCGAAACATCGTGAAGAATGCGCAGGATCGCCTCATAGCGCGTTTTGTTTTTGAGACTCGTCGAGTGGAGTCTCCATTTTCCACTGCACCAACTTCCCTCTTGGGTATGACACTTGGTATGCCACTGGACATGTCTCCTCGCTTCCCGCAGAGCCTTCGGTCAAGTTGTTTTGATCGGGGTTTATTTAAGGCAACTTTTCGTCATCCCTCCTCCTTCCGCACTTGCAATGGGTGACGACAGGAATTCAAATCGCAATGCCTCAGACCGACTGGCTGCGGGACAATGTCATCGCCGTCAATGCGCTTGCCGTTGTCAGCATTCTGCTTCGGTTTGTCGCTCGGTACATGCGCAAAATTCCTCTGGGTGCTGATGACTACCTCATCGTTGCCAGCTTGGTAGGTTAACTGTCGGCGACCCTGGCGAAGTACAGTCCGAATTAATGAGATGTCGGTGTGCGCAGGCTTTGCTCTTTACGATATCCGGCATTGCCCTGGGAAGTAAGGTGGACGCCCTCACAAATCTCTTTCAAGGGTTGACGGTACTAACGAGTACCGTTAGTGATCCATTATGGATTAGGACACAGCAAGGTGGATCTCCCCGCCAAACACTCGCTGATGGTGGCCAAAGTAAGTGGTCTCGATGGGTCGGCGCTGGAGCAGAGCCATGGCCCATCGGTTGTTGGAGAAGGAGTCTGTCATTAATCGTCCACGTTGGTCTAGCTGCTCTACATCTTTGAGATCATTTACGTGATCAACCTCCTGACGATCAAGCTTTCAATCTTGATGATGTACCGTCGTATTTTTACCAACATCTCTCGTCTGTTCCGCGTAGGCGCGATGATCTGCGGTGCCATAGTCACGCTCTGGGCCACTGCGTTCGTGCCGGCTGCCATTTTCCAATGTACACCGATCGCCAAAGCATGGGATATCGATATACCTGGTCACTGCATCAGTCTACAGCTGGCCTTTTACTGCGTCGCGCTACCCAATATCTTCACCGACATTGCCATCCTATCGCTTCCCATCCGGTCGTGCTGGCAGTTACACAGAAGCGTCCTCTACCGCCTCTCCCTCATTGGTATCTTCATGTTGGGTATTTTGTGAGTGGACCGTAGAATTCCGATGACCACACGATGGAACTGATGCTGACCCCATCCTCATGCAAGTGTTGTCGGTGTGAGTATTTACCGATTCACCACGCTGTTCCTGTATTCCCCACACGATGTCCCTGGTATGTCCATCACCCCTGTTGTGCTGAGTGGCCGTAGGAGGGTCGAAGTTCTCGTCTAATCAGGCCTGCGGGTTAGGAACCATCGGACCCTCGACGATCTGGTCCGTCGTTGAATGTGGAGTGGGCATCATCTGCGCATGCCTGCCCACCATGACCCCAGTGTTCCGGGTCGTCTGTCAGAAATTCAACTGCAACTGTTGGACCGAAGGACGGTCAGGGCCCCATGACCCTCTCGATAATAATGACATTCCGACACCTGTCCGTCGACGCGTATTCAAGATGTGGGACAGCATCAGCTTCTCACAAGGGATCAGCACTCTGCCGACCAAGGACACCCGAACAACCACTGTATCTGATCAGCGCACCCTGGTGAAATCTTCACGCCCCTCCATGGAGAACCACGACGTGGAGCTGGCGCATCTCACGCAGGCTTCGACGGTGCGGTCTGGTCGGAGTACATTGGCAGACCCCCCAACCCTACCGCCGAGCCGTGAATAGTCGGGTAGTGATCCAATGGTGGTTCTTTTATTATTTCTTTGAGGCAAGTAATCTAACAATGTATAAGAAGTAAGCATTTCACACCGTTTGAGACGAAAAGAAAGCAAGCCGGAAATAATGCAGCAGTGTTACGAAAACTTCTTGCCGGTATTAACAGCGCCGACGATACCGAAGCCCTTCCTCTCCAGCCAATATATAATCTGTAATAAAGAATGCTGATGCCTCAGAGAGAGAGCAATCGCATGACTGTGATTTATCTCTTTATTTTCTCTATACAAAGGGCTATACATAATATTAGCATACCACTCCACCAAAACAACCGATTGGCGCCTGGTCGCGCCTTGACCCTACCCAGCACATCAGACAGCTCCTAATTCATTAATATCCGAGGAAATTAAAGGACTTCAATTTTTAATATATTTTCATAAATTCTTTAGATTATAATCTAAATGGTTAACTGTGGCAGGAATGGTCCGAACGGAATGCACTGACTATCTGTATAATAAAGAAAAGCCAAAGTGATGCCCGTTAGCTATGATGATTGGCTCCGAAAAGGATGACTTGGTTTCTCTGTGAAACCACATTTTTGGCGAGACAACTTCTGAGATTATTTCTTCCATCATACAAGTGGACCTATAAACTTCGTATCACTTCCAGCAAGAATGAACTCATCAAAAGCCGCGCCGCCGCCATTCATCTACATCAACGGCTATCCTGGGAGTCGGGAAACTCACTGTGGCGAGAGAGTTATGGTATGTTTACTTTCATATTGAAAAGCGTCAAGGCTTCCAAATCTGATTCCCACTAGGAAGTTGCTACCGAAGGCCAAAGTGGTCAGCAACCACTTCCTCATCAACGCTGCCGCGGCTGTTTTTGACAGAGATGCGGAAGGATATCAACCACTTCGCCAAGTTCTGGTACATGGTATGCTTTTCTCGTCAGAAAGATCTCTACTTGGTTTGGTGAACACATAAAGCACAGCATAGGAAAGTCTTGAAGTTCATTGCTACTGCCCAGTCAACGCATGATACGACTTGGATTTTCACCGACCAGCAGTCATCAAATGTTCTTGGGAGTTCATCAGCCAGGGACTATCAGAATGCGGCCGCGCTTTGCGGCTCCCCATTTAGTTCTATTATATTGAATCGCAGTCTCGAAGAGAACCTCCAGATGGCTGCGAAGGGGGACAGGGGAAGAATCGGCTCTAACACGAAGTTAACTGATCCTTCTATCTTGCGGCACAGTAGGGAAAACGAGGATATCTTCCATTTCAGGATTGAATATGACCTTACGCTTGATGTTACTAGCTTGTCTCCATCTGAAGCTGCGGGAAAGGTCTATGAGCACATTGGTACGTCCTGCTCTTAGGATATTGGGTGCTTAACCTTACTTGGGTAGGAATCAGCCAATCTATGAGTGACACTGAGTCGCTGGAGTTGCAGTCAACAAAAGCAATTTGTAGGTCTTCGGGGCTTGGAGCAGGGGTTTATTGCAGGTCTTCAGCGGCACTCGGCTCAAGGCACAGGGCAAGTCTGAGATGCAGGAAATGTATAGATAAGTGTGCTTCAAAGTCAAGATTTTGGAATGGTACCCCATACGTACTGCTTTTGACATGGGCTTCGAACGAGGATTCAGATGGTTCTGCTGTGATCCTCATTTCCAAGATGTGATTCCTTTCTCCCGACTTTTTGGCTGTCGCCCGATACCATGATCTCTGGTTCTTTGACACTCGTTCTGGCTATGCTTCCAGACACAATGTGCCTCTCTTTCCGTGTTGGGCCATAAATAAATCTCCTTCCCACGTCGAAAGCAACTTTTGCTCAACCCGTTTGGTTGTATTGGATTCTTGTTTTTGCGACTTGGATGTCCCCTCTCCACTCGTCGTGCAACCTTAGCCAACTCTATGGGCGACTGACCCTCATTCTAGACTCGTATGCGTGGTAATATATTCCGTCATTTATAGCACAAATCAGGGAGGATGTGGATTTAATCAACCATCAAAACCCTGATATAGTGCTGGGTCAGGTGCAGGTTCTAGATTTTGGACTTGAACCCAACCCAATAATCACTCGAGCGAATTCTAATTTAACTTGAGTTTATAAAATTTCTAATGCAGGACGAGAAGAAGCAAGAAAAGGTCTGAGAGAGAAAAGAATCTATCCAAAAAAGCGGCAATCCAGGGTCAGAACGTGGCAGCAGAAACCGCGCTCAATGCCAACATGAAAAAGGCCGCAGCAAGGAGGAACGGCAATCCCATCCAAACCCCTCCCAGCTGTAAGCCCCACTGCAATGTTGCCGCGAGTAATGGGCTGCCGATGACCAGGCCCCCATAAAGCATGGTAGTGACTGCGGTATAGACCACTCCGAGGTGCGAAGGGTCCACCAAGCCGGTCAGAAAGCTCCTGGCTGTGACCGAGAAGGCAAACCCCAATGCGAAGATGGTCTGCCCAAAAACCAGGGTCGGGGGCGCGGCGGCGAGGAAAATGATGCCGGAGCCCACGACGAGGCAGACCCCGTTGAGTTGAGTGAGTCGTTTGTCCTTCAGCACGTTGTCATATTTGAGACGCTGGACGAGGATGTGCGACAGCGCCGGGATCAGGGCGACAAGGACAAACAGATTGACTCCTGCCCGCAGCGAAACTAGCCACGATGCCTTGTCGAATTTCCAGTGGAACTTGGCGGCTGCGAACTGCAGGGTGATGCTGGTGATTTGCCGCCCCAGCTGGCAGACGAAAAAGGATGCCGTGACTAGCAAAATGTTTCTGTTTCGCAACCAGCCGCGATTATTCCTCAGCTCATTGACGCTCCTGTACACGTACTCCTTGATCCGCGTAGAGACTGTAGCCTGGGCCTCCTGAGCGGAGGAAGGGGTAGCAGAGTATTTGTTGTTTAAGTCTTGATCTGACCTGGACATCGCCGGGTGACTGTTGGGGACCAGTACGCAAGCGAGGAGTATCCCCATGGCCAACAGCATTGATGCGCCGAAGATAGGAACCCATGCATTGATAGACATCAGAGCTGCGCCGGCGGGGACGGCTATCAACTCCGCGACAAGAACGGCAGCGTGGACACCGGAAAAAGCAGAAGTTCTAGGGACGGACTGCGTTAATTCGACGTTACTCCTCGGGATGAAATCATTTCATTCTTCGTACCTCATCTCCGGCGGGCATACATCGGCGATCATCGCAAAGCACATGGAAGATATACATGCTCCCCCTCCACCGATGAGTTGCCAGAGACCAGAAAACCAGACGGCCCGGAGGGGCAAGATATACGGAAAGAAGCCTGTGGTATCTTCCTTAGCATGTTCCTCATACCTGTGAGACCGGGTTTGAGATGAGCACTTACTGACAACGTTCACCCACATATCACTCAGAAGGCAACCCACCATCGCCAGCAGCAGAACCTTCTTGCGCCCAACACGATCCGCCAGAATCCCATAGGGGACGGAAACCAAGATCGGTGGGATGTTATCCAGGGCCTCTCGCCAACCGTTTATCAGAGCCAGCTCACTCTGCACCGGCTCAATTTTGCAATCCCCGACCCCTCCATCCTTACTCAGCACCTGCGAATAGTGATCTTGGCAGATGATCTTTTCAAAGATCGCTAACCGGGGTGCCATGGTCATGGCCGAGACGGTATCGGCAATGAGAAAGATCAGACTGGCTACTAGGGTCATATAGAGAGGGTTATAGCGTCGGTAAGGTTTGTGCGATACATTCAGGTCTGGTTCCTGGTTGGTGCCAATTAATGCTGCATATTCGGTGCAGTTGCGGTCGTCATCATCCACCACCATCGTAGCATGATCCCGGGGGGCGGAATCCGACATGTTCGACTAGGTTGCAGCGGCAGTATGGCGACTCTATAAATCCGAGGTTCGAGATGTAGGATTAGCAAGACGGGGAAAGACCCTAATATATCGGACCGACGGCGAACACGCGATGTGGGTGTGCGATCGAGTTCCACTACAAGAGTCCCAAACCCTATACGATCCCTGATAAAATCCCCGACTAAGGTATCCCACTCACGCTAAACTCTAAAGCAGTCAACAGGATTTCTTTTCGGTCGCTAGAATTGCCTTGACATTCTTTCCCAAGCGGAAAAGATGTCCATTTGATGTCTTTCTTTATCACATGGGTCCGTGCTGATCATCTGTTGTCTTGGCCCATCGCAATGATCCGCCCTGTACCGTTGGATACCTCTGCGGGGCAAGCAGATCTATGACGTGGCAGTGCTCTGTCCCTCTTGTATTGCAACACGGTATCCCATCATGCATAGGCGCAGGCCGATCGATGCGCCTGGGAACTTGCGCTTCAAAGAGGCAGCAGGGCTGTTAGTGTGAATGGATTCCGGTCAATCCGATCCTCCTAGCAACGCATGGCTTAGGTCTATATGTTAATGTATTAGCAATCCGAGTGAACGGGGGTCGCCATCACCAGCTCAGCTCAGCCACCATTCTTAGTACCCTTAGGTGGATATGCACGGGGTGTGGACCCATGACGTGCATAAATGAGAAGAAAGCCGTTAAAATAGCCGTCCAGATAGGGAGTCTCCGATGGGTTCTGCTTTCATCTATCCTCGGCGGTTCGGGCGCTACTGCGATCAAAGCACGTTTTACTAATGGGTAAAGTGACTTTTTTTTTTTTTCATTTAGTATATAATCTTGTGTCAAGACGCCAAGCGGAAGACCTGGGCCCCGGTTTGCACTGGGTCATACTTACGATATCCCTTTTACTCTACTGAAAGGCCGATCATTAGCGTCTGTGCCTAGTCAGAGCATGAGTCTCAAAGTTGCCTTATATGCAATAGGCCATGTCGTAATAACAGTACTATAGATTAGATCAAACCCTCGCCTCTAGCTTCGCTCTATCTCTGTGGTGAAAAATTCCGGTGCCTCTCGGATCGCCGAAGCTTACGATGCATGATTGGCTTCCGAGTCTACAGCGTTGTCCAGATCCCATGCATCAATGGCCAATTCAGAGCTTCTAGGAGGGCAGACAGGCTCTGCCGCCTGTACCTAGCCGTAGTCACATTCCTTTCGTAACCCTAGTGGCCAAAAAAAAAAACCTTTTATGGCTGTTGCAGCAGTCGAGATGCATCGATAGGGCACATATACCCCGCGCCACTCATAATGCGAGGCTATATAGCCAGCAATAGCTCCCCACCTTGTTCATTCTAGGGCGCTGGGAGATGGCAACACATTCCCCGACGTCTACACTACATGGTTGCATTGTTAAGCAAAAGGCCTCAGATCCAGCGATAAAGTCTATGTCTGTGACCCAGCGATGCAAAACAGGATGCTGGACATGCCGGCTTCGCCGCAAGAAGTGCAACGAAGACGGGCAGCCGTGTTCAAACTGTGAAGCCCGAGGTATCTTTTGCCACGGGTATGGGCCCCGGCCGTCGTGGAAGGATCGTGGGGAGAAGGAGAGACAGGAGGCCAAACGGCTGCAGCTTCAAACGAGAGCCCGAGGTCGCCGTGTGGGGACGACGCCCGTGAGCGAGGGAAGGCGGCCCTCAATCGATGCATCTCCGCCCGGCACCGGTACTCCTATACGGGCTGGTCGAAGTCCCTCGATTTCTTCCCTGGGCTTCGAGCCCTTGGATATCCCCGACCTGGCCAGCGTGCTCTGGGATCCCACTCTGGATATCATCCAGGTCAAACAAACCGCATTTGATAAGCTTCCCGGGTTGCCTGAGTCGCCCAGCTCCCTGCGTTTCCCCTCGGTTCTCGCTGATGACATGGAGGAGAAGGAGATTGAGCTGATTATGTATTATATCAGTGAGGCATTCCCCAACCAACATTCCTTGGGTGAGAAATCGTCCTTGGTGGAGCGGTCGTGGCTGCTGTGCGTGCTCAAGCGGTCGCCGAGCTTTTACTATACAAGTCTGAGTCTAAGTGCATACTACCGTCTTTTAAATATGCCACAGCATGACCAGGATCGTCCTGCATTGTCACAGGACTTCGAAAAGTACAAGACGCGCAGTTTGTATCATTTCCAGGAGCTTCTGAATTCCACCCAGTCCCAACCGCCTGTCGCTACAGGTCGGGTCATAGGAGAGTCTGTGATCTGCGGGGTCCAGATTGCCATGCTCGAAGTAAGTATGGGTCATCTATAATTGCAATTGGAGTCGGTTGGTAACGGTGTGTGGCTAGGCCGTAAGCAAGAACATGCAGTCCTCATACTTGCACCTCGGCTCAGCTGCGCTCTCGCTGGCACAACAGCTAGAACCCCCGCTTCCAGATTCGTATGTTGTTCCAGCCAATCTTGCAGCCACGCCAGCATTGGATCTGACGACGGGGCCATACCGTGCACAGTCCATGGAAAACAAGGCCGTTCGGTTTTTCAGCACGGTCCTCATCTGGAATGATATTCTCCACTGCTCTGCACGACAGTCGGTGCCCACCGTGGCAGAGACCTATCGTAACCTCCTCGAGGATGAAAACTTTGCTCAGCTATTTCTTGATACCGTAGGATGCGAGGGATGGGTACTGTTCCCAATCCTCGAAGCACTGCTGCTGTCCCAGTGGAAGCAGGAACAGGAAGCCCAGGGAAAGTTAAGTATCCGGGAGCTTATCACCAAAGTCGACGGTATTGAGTCGACTCTCCAGGCGCGGATAGAAAGACTGGGCCAAAGTATCTTTAAGACAGGGGACGCCCCGCAAGGTCAGCAAGACATCCGGCTGATTCAAACATATATCTTTGCCCACGCCAGCGTCGTTGACCTCCATACGATTGCCTCCGGGGCCCAGCCCAGTGTGCCTGAAATCCAGCAAAGCATCGAGAAATCGATCTCCGCATGGCAGCTCCTCCCACCATCTATGATCAACCTCAAAACCATGGCGTGGCCCTTCTATGTCTGCGGGAGCCTGGCGGTCGGCTCACAACGCGAGCAGTTCCAAAAGATGATATCCCACCATTTCCAGAACCAGTCCACCTCGAGCAGTTTCCACTGCCTCCGATCTGTAGTTGAGGAGTGTTGGAAAAATTTCGATAGGCGCGAGTCGGGGCAAAATGCCTCGTCTTACAACTGGAAGGCGGTGATGGAGGAGCTGAATATGAGCATTTTGTTCATATGAGAACTCCTCCTTTCAGCGTTTGAGGGAAAGTTGCAACAAATATATTCAATGAAAGGGAGACCTTTCAAGCGGCTTGATAAGTACCTTAGGCATAGTCTAATCAGACACGAGAGCTTCCAATTCTAATATGCGTATCTCCCCCTTACAACGCAATATATTTGTTTCACCTTTCCCCCACCTCCAGCACAGCCCACCAAGTATCCAGCGTCCGCCCCGTTGAATCCCCCGTCAGTGTGAGCTCCTCCTTCGCCTCCCGCGTGCGCGTCACAGAATCGAGGATCTCACGCTCCTGCATCTCCGCCAGGCCCTCCTCCTGAACCCGTTGCGTGAATTTCTTCCCCGTCACATACTGCACCTCGAAATGGCCTTCCAGCATCGTCTGGTCCGGCGTAATCACCCCTCGCCCCGCAACCACAAACCCGGCCATCTGCGCCGCCTCCAGAATAGCCGCCTGGTCCAATCCCCCACGCACATTCTGCTCCAGGTCCCCCGGCGCCCGCGGCTTCCGCACCCGATAGAACAACGTCTGCGCCTCAGCAGCGAGGGCATGCGCGCGCTGGCTCTCCAGCGACGGCGTAAACGAATACTCCGCCAGATACACGCGGGGGATGTCAGCATCGCGCACGGCCCGGAAGAGGTCCACCACGGCCTGGTAATCCGGGAAATACCAGAGACTATGGAATAACGTCACTGCGTCAAAGACCTCGCGAGCTGGACGGTCCAGCCCGCGCAAGAACGAGGGCGTGTCGGCGCGACGGAAGGTCAGCGAGGGTCCCAGGGCGGATCGCTTCGCGTATGTATGTGACTGGCGCACTGTGAAGGGCGACCCGTATTCGGGCTGCGCTGGGTCAATGCCTGTGATGTGGCCCGTGGGCCCGACTAGGTGCGCCAGAACGATGCAGGATTCACCTTGGCCGCAGCCGATGTCCAGGATTCTTTCCCCGGTGCTGATGCCCCATGCTTGGGCGATGCGGAGGCGGTGGGTGAAGCGTGGGATGTAGAATCGCGATTTGAGGTCGGATGTCGGGTCGTGGAGGAAGCTGGAGAGAAATGTTTCCATTTTTATGTGGCCCAGGAGATGAAAGATGAACAGCAGAGGGACTGCGAGACATTGGCGGTCCTGCTTTCTATAAACATCGTATATCTCGCGCACAGCACGGCGAGGTCGCGCCTATTCACGGTGACCAAACTAGCGCGTTCGTAGGTAATGCGATCAGGCGCCTACCTAGAGGGAGCTCACGGAAATCGTTCCTGACGCTCCGGCGCTAGGTGTCTGGAGAAAGACTCTGCGCCTATTTGCCTCGGGCATTTTGAACAAACCAGCAAGTACTGCTATTGCCCCAACACTCTGAGTCGACAAGGGAATTGACTGTCACAGGGTTTGTTGGAAAAGGTCACAACTGGAAGAGCCTCTTCTGTCTTTGCCATTCTCTCGATCTTACCCCGGAAGCTCCCCTAGCCCTAGCTCCCTCCTGCGTATACCCGCTCACTCTATCGAGGCAAAAGATAGTGCCAGGTCCGCCAACACCTTGAAAGTTCGCATGGTTCTCAAGTACAGATCCATGCTCGAAACTCAAAGTTTCGTCTCGTACCCCGACGTCGCGCCTCCCCTCATGCATGACCGCATTAGGGTATTACGCACCGACAGGATAGCATGGCGCAACGCGTCTTCACAAAAAGCCGAGGATGGCTGGAGGCCCTCGAGTGAAATAGCACTCTCTAGCACGCACCCAGATTCCAGGCCCAATTCACCTGGTTATGGGGCACTCTGGATTTGGAATGGAGGAGTTTTGTTGGGGGAAAGATGCATCTATCCGGACACCTCAGACGCTCACGGATCATGACCTCCGTTGATTTGAGTTCGACACTAACTGAATTTAGACACAATGAGGGGCAGCTGAAGGAATGGAGTATAAATATGTGGGGGACACTCCATCCACAGTCAAGAGGGAAATGAAAAGCTATCCTAAACCCCCCTCACAACTGCCCGATTGCCCCTCGTCTCTTGAAAACGCGAATCTTTCTTCCCCTCCCCCCCCCACGTAGGCATTATAATATGAGTACAGTCAAGGAGAGAGCAAGGAAAGTAATTGCAAAGCAACTCGGGGTTAACGAAGAGGAGGTAAATAACGTGCTCCGATCGATTCTGTTCATTTCACATTAATAGATTCTCTATAGGTAATACCTCAGGCCAGTTTCATGGACGATTTGGGTGCCGATTCCCCGGGCACAGTCGAGCTTGTTATGGCCGTTGAAGAGGTCGGGGCTGTTTTACCTACGACTCACAACGCTCCCCTCCCTGGTGGTTTCTTTTTTTTTTTTTTTTTGGCTGACTAGGTGGTCAGGAATTCGATACAGAGATCCCTAGTGAAACTGCAGAAAAGGCTCTCGACTCGTACGTGTCGACCCAGTGTCTATCTACACATGTTTGTTTACTATTATATGCTAATTCCCAGTCGGTACGGACAGTCGACGCTGTCCTTAACTATCTCAAGTCCGTAGGGATAGAATGATTTGCTCCATGTAGCCTTCATTAGTGCAATATAGCATGTACGATAAATAGAGAGGTTAAGCAAGCAGTAGCCTAGAACATTCCGTTGACAAGAATTAATTGTATACGGGCGATTGAATCTATCCGGACACTTCAGCCCCTGACGAATTCAGAGCTCTCCGTTTATTTAAGTTAGACACTTAACTAAATCTAGATATGATGAGGGGCAGTTGAGCTGAAGAACTGAGCTATAAATACGGCGCACTGCACAGCCAAGAGAGAACGTTATCACGAACCCCCCCCCCCACAAAATCACCCTCGTCGCTTTGAACCAAAGAGTCTTTCCTCCCGAATACTACAAGATGGGTACGATTAAGGAGAGAGCAAGGAAAATAGTTGTGGAGCAACTCGGTGTGAAGGGAGAGGAGGTAAATAACGTCCACCCCCAAGTATCTATTCTATAACCCCCATCTTTACCGATTCCCTATAGGTAACGGAAAATGCCACTTTCGTGAATGATTTGGGTGCCGATTCCCTTGACATAGTTGAGCTTATCATGTCTTTTGAAGAGGTAGGGGCTGTTTTACTCACAATACTCCCTTGGTTGTTGTTTTCCGTGGTCTGTAAATTTGCTGACTAGGTGGTCAGGAATTCGATACAGAGATCCCGGATGAAGAGGCAGACAGGCTCACAACTCGTAAGTGTCGACCGGTTTACCTACTGTTGTTCTGGCGCATGCTAATTCCCAGCTGGTACGGGACAGTCGGCGAAGCCGTTGCCTATCTTGCAAAGAGAGCAGAATGATTTGTTTATATTCTTGTAGCCTTCGTTGTGCAATCTCTATCATGTGTGATAATAGAGAGGTCAAGACTCAAGCAGTAGCCTGG
The DNA here is from genome assembly GCA_009193595.1 of Aspergillus bertholletiae. Taxonomy (NCBI): domain Eukaryota; kingdom Fungi; phylum Ascomycota; class Eurotiomycetes; order Eurotiales; family Aspergillaceae; genus Aspergillus; species Aspergillus bertholletiae. The sequence goes on from ML736176.1 coordinate 100,787, forward strand.
CCCAGAAAATACTACCTACAGTTGACCAGAATTAGGTGTGTGTGTGTGGAATACAACAGCAAGCTGACCCTATTCATGCCTCGCCAAGACTTTTCGGCTAAGTACTAGGTAACTAAAATCAATAAATAGTACTCCGTACCTAATAGTATCTACCCCAAGTGCGATCCCACGCCCCACAGTTCCACCATAAATCCATAAATCCAATCTAATCTACCCTACCCAGCAAACTAAATCGAAGCCCAGCCAGCCACAATGCCAGAACCCGATACTGATATCATCCCCTTCCCCTACCCTCTCGGCCTGGGCACCGATATATGCCACATCCCCCGAATCAAACGCATCCTCAGCAATGAGAACCCGAACTATGTAGAGCGGTTCACCCAGCGGATCTTCACTGAAGCCGAACTGGCCGATTTTCACCAGCGCCACGCCCGAGTCTTGCAGTTGAAGCAAAATCTCGAGAATGCAATAAGTACGCCGAACGGGAGTAGTCTTGAGCAGGATAGATATGACCGCGGACTATGGAAACTGTCGAGTTGGGTTGCCGGACGGTAAGTACTAATCTTAGAGGGAGTAGCACTTGAAGTTCACCAATGGGGATATAGAGTATACTGCTAATTCTGCGCTTAGATTCGCTGCCAAAGAAGCCGCCATAAAAGCCGTCTCTCCGCGGCGTCTGGAGTGGCATCATGCAGAGATACTGGTGCTTGCGGGCCAAATGAAGCCCTTACTAGTGATACACAATCCGCAGCGTACTGATGATCAGATTCAGACCCGATTGCCCGTTGGAAAGCATGCTGCGCAGCTGTCAATCAGCCATGATGGCGAGTACGCCATCGCCACTGTTCTGGCGGCGGTTTAGGCATCGCAGAGCGTGGAGCTGGCTGGGAGGCGTGTTTCTTGTTTCTTGGATCTGCGTTATGCGCTTGATTTCGGGGGGTTTTGTACACCCGAGTGAGAAAAATAGGCTATACATAGTCTATTATTGGCAGTAGGGCTTAGGAAACAAGGCGATACCGTTTCGGGGAGATTTTGACTAAGAGTAAATGGATTTAACTAACTAAAGGGGCTGTTACCTAGAGCCAAGGCATCGTTGGAGTGTAGGGCGTGCTTGTCACTAGTTTTTCTTACACATGAATGGGAGGATGGGATTTCAAATGTGTCGAGGGACGAAGCACGCTTAGCTATCGTGAAACAAAAGCTTGGAGCTGCTCTGCTGAGATTGGCTGAATATACGGATCCTGCTCTTTTTTCGCCCCCTGTGAGAAAGCAGTCGATTTTAGCGTAGCATTTTACCAGTGGACTGACGTAGGTCAGGAAAGCAGTCTAACATGGACTCAGCTCCAATGTCTTTTCAGACCTCTAGTGAGGCTGGCCTAATATCGTTGTATTCCTCCCTGACACCATGGGCAGCCAAAAGGCAACCCCTTTGGCTTAACCTGCCTAAAAACGACCTTTGGACTTTTTCTCTCCATGGGGCCATTACGTACACTTTGCTGGAGGAATTCTCCACTGGCACAGCCTCCTATTCCGAGACTTCTGCATTGCTAAGATGAGCAAAAAGAAAAACAAAAGAATAGGAAGGAAGGCAGAAAGAAAGAAAGAAAAAAGAAAAACTGGACTAAGGAGAAAGCGAAATGCTAAACCCGTTTATGTCGGGAGGATGAATAGGCGTCCACATTTGCTATCGGTGGAACGTGCTTAATATAGTAAGATACAGCACTCGCGAGCTTTTGATAGCGCCTCATGCAAAATTCAGAATTCTGGTGTGCATTTATTTCCTACCTATTGTCTTGTTTGAGATGTAACTGCCATTTTTGTTCGTTCTGGGGTTCTTTGAAGCTATATCATAGACGTATCAAACAATGATCGACGTGATTGTCAACGCCGGGTGGGATACTAGACTTCAAGTATCAGGTTTGCTCTTAGTAGATCCCTGAAATAAAGTTGTCTGGATATGTTAGTTGGGTTAGCATACGTACTAGTTCGTAGCTTCATAGAACAGCCATAACCTATACAGAAGAGGTCAATCATGGAATAAAAAGAATAGCTAACCGGCATGGCTTTCTCCGGAGCCTTAGTTTCCATGCCGGGATAAAAACCTACGGCCATAGTCTATTAACCCAACCCTAAGGAGAAATCTTGCTGGCATCCATGTTCTAGGTACTACCTGGTTGGGGTTGGGTAGATGGCTACAAGCCCTAACCCGTTCATCTCTAGGCCCACTCACCGCTAGAAACAGCCTGATCTGGAAGTACGATTCGTTTGCCAAGAATACTTCGTCAGGGCCAAATCTTCAGAATTGATATTTCCGTACTATTTCTGCACAGTGGGCTATTCATCGTGTGCGTCAGTATGAATTATCGAGGATCCTGTGGAACTCTCGATAGTACAGGTGTACCTGGCAGAGACACTGCTCACTGCTTTCGCCTCAGGAGCCTTCTAGAACTATAGTATAAATATCCCGATCTAACATATCTGCCACTACTACAACTACACGACAATGACAATGACGGCGGGGATAGTTGTAGATTAGCCTTACCGCGGTAGGGTGAGGCGACAGACCAGGTGCATGTATATCGTTGCTTTAAGTACAGTTTGTCATTACAGAAAACGAATGTTAATAAATGTGTGCTTTGTTTGGCTGTGTTAAACGCTTTTTTCTAATTAGCCCGCCATTCAAGGTATCAGAGTCAGTCGTGCTAGTCATTCCCATTTCCGCCTATATTGGGGGCCCAGCTATGATCCGATGAAGGAGATGGAAGTTTAATATCCCGATAGGTGATTCGGTATATTTTGTACTTGTTCTGTGGTATATAATGTACTTACTATATTTTAATACCGTAGTGGTTATAATAATGTATCCCTTTATTAAGTTCTGTAGATATAGGCTTAGGCTTGCATGCAGCTATAGCTAAAGATAGAACTGTCCGCGCAGATGGAAATTGAAACTACAATACTTGCTAATATAGAGGACTCCCTGAGATATTGTTATGCCTAAAGTAATAGAGTCTTGGTAGCATAGTATATATATATTTTTTAAAACGGTTGGATAACATATAAACTCTTTCGTCGTGAACTTTGCGGTCTTCGCACCGGTGCGGTTTTCATACCGACCAGGCAGGGCCCGTGATAGGCGCAACGGTTCAAACTGGCCGGCCGTTTTCGAAACCTATAAGTCGAGTGGGGAACAGAAGTCGGACTTCGTCCCTTGAATATGTGTATTAAAATGACGGGGTTTCATGACGTGAAATATCGTCAGAGCTACCTCCTCGTTCAAAAACGGTGTCCCTGTTTATTGTTTACTAGGAGACATTGCACCATCCATATCAATCAATCAATCTATCAATCAGGATTCTATTAACCTGTTCCACCCTGACTATCACTATCAATATCATGAAGCATCCCGGTCAGTATATGTCATGCAAATGAGGAATCTCCATCACTAACCGCAGTAGAATCCCGAACAAGTTTCACACTCCATTCTCGCGAGTATCATCTTCCCAAACGGCCAACGGTCGTCGTATGCATCGATGGCTTCGACCCCGAGTATCTCCAATCCGGGATCGACAGGGGCCTACTGTCGACATTTACCACGTTCCTGAACAACGGATTCCACGCAACCGGGAAGAGCTGCATGCCCTCATTCACCAACCCCAACAACGTATCAATCATCACCGGCGCACCCCCAAGCATCCACGGCATCGCAGGAAACTTCTTCCTAGACCGCTCGACCGGCCAGGAAACCATGATCCGTGACGACTCCCTACTCCGCGGCTCCACGCTACTCGCGCAGATGTCGCAGCGCGGAGTACGCGTAGCAGCCGTAACGGCCAAGGACAAGCTACGCAAGATCCTCGCCCACGGGCTGAAGGGCGATGCGGTCTGCTTCTCAGCAGAAAAGGCGGCCGAATGCACCCTGACTGAAAACGGGATCGCGCATGTCGAGCAGTGGGTGGGACGGCCAGCTCCTAGCCAATACTCAGCCGACCTGTCCCTGTATGTACTCGATGCGGGCGTGAAGCTGCTGCAGGAGCATAAATCTGACTTTCTCTACCTGACACTGTCTGATTATGTGCAACACAAGCACGGCCCAGGCAGTCCGGAGGCCGATAGCTTCATGGAGGCTATTGATGACCGGCTGGCAACGCTGGCTGGGATGGCGATTGTGGGTGTGACTGGTGACCATGGGATGAGTGGGAAGTCTAACGATGCGGGAGAGCCCAACGTACTGTTCCTTGAGGATGCGTTAAACGCGAAGTTCGGTGAGCATGCAGCACGCGTGATCTGTCCCATCACGGATCCGTTCGTGCGTCATCATGGCGCTCTTGGGTCGTTTGTGCGCGTCTACCTCAGGGATCAGACCCTGTTGGAACCGGCGCTTGCTTTCTGTCGGGCCCTGCCGGAAACCGAGGTGGCTCTTCGTGGGCAGGATGCAGCGCAGAAGTATGATATGCCGTTGGACCGGGAGGGAGACATTGTGGTTATTTCGACGGCGTCGACGGTCATTGGCAGTTGTAGATCGGAACACGACCTGTCCAGCGTCAGGGACTTTCCCCTACGGTCCCATGGTGGGTTGAGTGAGCAAGCGGTTCCGGTGATCCTATCAAGGGCGGTTACCGATATGCAGGCTGCGAGTTCGAGAAACTGGAACAACTATGACGTCTTTGATCTGGTGCTGAATTGGGCAACATAGAAAGGCCATTGGGTAGCACAGTCTGTTTAGTAACTATACAGATTCATGTGGATGATTTTATCTAAATTTACATGTCATGGGTGCATCGTGATCCAGACATCTGTATGCATTCCAGTGATATCCTCTTCTCCAAAGAACCTAAGAACTACCCTGGGAGCCCCAAACTTAACCAACGCTGAGAAGATTCCATCAGGCATGCTTCAGGACGCCCCATTTCATCAATAAAGGTAATATTGCGGAACGGCTGCAAGGTTGGCATCGGGTTCGACGGCTAAGCATCAGCGATGGCCGACGAGTAGGGATCGCAGTAGCATTCGCAAAACGGCGAGATTCGACAGTCGGGATTTTTGGCCGGGAACTCACGGCGTCATTGTGATATCGAGGCGTATCACTTATCATGAATCATGATGAATCACTCTACTAGCCAGTGAGGCCGTGTCGACTCTACACCGACGAGTGAGCGAGTCAGTGTAGCCAGCTCTATCCGCTTCGCCCTGACCTCTACAGAACCTTGACCGGTTATCTGACTGCCTCATGATCTATTGATGTCGAGAAGGATCCTTTGTCTTCTCTCTTGGCTCAACATGCGTCGTGTGCAAGAGGACTAGCTGGCGCGCGCATTGGCCACCCGCTGGGATTAATTTTAATATACTTTCTTTCTATTTTTTTTTTTTTTTTCTGTTCACTTTTTTGCGAAAAGAGCGGTGACAATCAACCACCATTCGTCCGCGCCATGAAGATTCCTCCCCCTCCTCGGCCATCCGGAGTGTGGCGCTCGGCGCTCAGATCAACAAGCAACGAGGCGAGAGCCGGGACTAAGTCCCAAACCAGTCAGGAAAACAAAGGCGACTGGGTGCTAGTACGTACTAAGTCTCCTAGAACATCCGGTAAACGTGTATGTATGTATGGATGGATGGATGGAATGCAGAAAGCAAGGCAACTCCACTTGCCCTAACCCGGGCTAAGGTACTGTACATGAACTATCCACCGGGATTGAAGTTACTCTTGCAAAGAGAACGAGATAACGGTGGTGAGGATGATTTAATGTACTGTTGTTTCTTTTTTGTATTTTTTTTTTCTTGGGAAATATTGGGCATGAGAGGGACGCAACAAATCCCCCTAGGTGTTTCATTTCATGAGCAGTAGTCTTCAGGAGAAATGAGTCAGAGCGGTAAGAATCAATGTACTGTGGCATTGTCCCTACCTCCATTAAATTTGTCTGCTATTTTCTCCAGCCTATCATAAAGCAATGTGGTCATGGTGTATGCGGGGATGCTGCAGAGATCGTCGGGGATTGAATAAGAACGCGACCTTCGATTGGCACCTTCATTTCCCATGGAGTGTGATGGAGGGTGGGCGATGGGAAAATTTTTCAATGCACGAGGGACCAGGGTCATGTCCCAGGATTGAGAGATTAAAAACTTCTTGCAGGATCCGTGGAAATAACAAATAATTTCTCTCGCAGGGTGGTGGTGGAGGATTCATCCTCAGAGAAGAACAAAAAAAGCGGTTGGAATTAGGGTTCTATCGAAACGTGCCGGGTGTGCGACGCTGGAGAAGATGGAAGCAGTACCACTTGACTAGTTCCACAAATCCATCCACTGAGTAAACAATCATCGTTGCTTTCCTGCATGGATCCAATGCGATGGACGTAATCCTACATCCGAGGGGATTTGAAATGCACGGCGCTAAGGACACCTTTCTGACTTTCTTAGACGATGGGTGCCTGCCTGCCTGCCTTAGCTGCATATCGCCTGCGTCGCTCGTCACAGAAGCAAACCCAATGGACGGACGGAGTCAGTCTAGTGTTAGAAAAAGAAAAACAAAATAAAAAAAACTCATTTTGGCCTCACCAACGGTCGTCCAGTTACGTTATGGTATACCTTCTGAAGACTGGACTTGAGCAGCGTCTTGTTGCCTGAAGAAAGCGTGCAGTGGCAGTAACATGGCTGACCAGCTGAAGACTGAGAATTGTACCCTAACTTTCTACCCAACATCCGAGCTACTGCTTCCAGGCAGATAGCAGTAGCCTATGGTTATCGCCGTATTTTTATCTTGTTGATTCCAATAGTCTTCGACGTCTCGCATAGCCACCTTCCTGCGGCGGAGGATCACCCTCCGATACAATCCCATTCGTGTCAACTCGTTCAGAGAAAAGGGAGAGTGCGTGACAGCAGCCTCACTATTGACAATGCCCGGGTGTTTCTGCGCCCTGTTTACCTCGTGTTGCTGGGCGTAATCTGAGGCAGCAGAAAAGGAAGAGGGAAAGACAGAAACGGGAGAAGAAAAAAAAAAAAAAAAAAAAAAAAAAGCACTAGTGCTCGGAGCTCTCTTGAGATCTGGACTTTTGGTGTGATGGAGGACGATTCCGCCAATGGTGATGCATCGCCCTGGGGTCTGGGATTTTCCCTGGCGTCGAACGTGCAGTCATCAAAAGCTAAAGATGACAAGGCAGAAGTACAGTACATTACAGGGATCTTCCCCTTTCTGAAACAGTCAGAATATGTTTGCCCTGAACCTGCCGATACCTGCCTTTGAAAAAGCCCCCTTGCCCCTCCTGAGATAGGAGAAATATCTTATAATATGCTCTGGCCCCTCGACCATTCTGTCGAAGACATTCTTTCCCTCGGTTTCTGCCTCGTTTCCTAGTCTTTCTGCCATATACCCCCCTTGCGTGATATATTCGGTTTGGCGTCTCGCGATTATTTTGCCTACACTACATCCAGCTGATCTAGTTAACTACTGCGTCTGGTCTTACTCATAATTTATCTGGCCCTGCTACAGGCGGAGTCCTCTGGGAGATGGCGGTCATTAACCAGAAAACCACGCCGCCGGCGCCTCCCACTCACCATGCACCGGCTCAGCAGCCTGTGAACCCAGCTCTCTATCCCGCGGTTTACCAAGGACTCCCAGCAGGACTGTATCACCCGTCGGCGTATCCAGGGGCCTATCCATTGGCGCACCCAGCAACACCCCAAGCCTCATACCCAGCCCCTCACCCAGTATCTCACTCAGCAGCCCACCAGGCGCCGCATCCCGCACCGCATCCGGCTACCCACCCCGCGGGTCACCCCAGAGGCCACCACCCCGGAGTCCATCCCGGGATCCACCCAGGAGGTCACCCAGTGGGTCACCCAGGAGGCCAGCAAGAAGGATATCCAGGGGCCGCTCGTGCTATCCATACTGCCACCCCGCGCTCTATCGATCCTGTCAAGGTTGCCGAAGCGATGGCCCGACTGAATGTCACTACGGAGAGAGCAGTCTCCGGCAATCGGCCGAAAGCGCCAGACCCTACCCCGGCGAAGGATTCCACCCCGGCAAAAGTAACAGACTCTCGCCCATATTTCTATATTGGGTATACCTTCTTCAAGAAAGATGCGACCCCTGGCCATAAGCCCACCTGGAGCCAGGTGGAAAGGAGCCAAATGCATCTGACGCAGACGGAGTTGATCGGCATGGTCCAGAAACGGGCAAAGAAGCTCTCTGGCGCCCACCAGTACCAGTCCCTTTCCAAGGCGAAGCGCACCCATGTGGACCAGCTTATCAACGATCTCAAGAAAGAGGATTCTCACCTCGAATGGACTTGTGCATATGTCAAAGAAGAGGAACGACAGATGAAGGGCAAGAACAATAAGCGCGGAGACTACGAGACCATCTCCATGGACGCTGTGATCATGGGGAAGCCCATTACCTCTGCGCGCCCCAAGGTAGCACAAGTGGAGTTCGAGTTACCCAGCAAGCCTAAGGAGAGGGTTGAGCCGAAGGTTGAAAATCCCGTGGTAATTGATGATCCTCGGCCGTTGGACGCCGGGATCGAAAGCGCCCCTCAGTGGGCAAGGCCCAATATGGGCCATGCCCAACAGCCCCCCATGGTGCAAGTGCACAATGTCTCACGAGAGCTGAACCCGGAGCTCACCCAGCAAGCTCCGCCACCGCCGCCTCCCCCTCCTCAGCCTCAGGCACACCAAGTGGGAGGAAGGCCATTGGCTAACCATGGACATCTGCCGCAAGGAACTCCGGCTCATTTTCCTTTCGGAGTACACCCACAGGCGGCTATGCCCCATGTGCGAGCCGCGCCAGAGAAGGGCCCTGCAATTGAGATTCTAAAGGACCATGCCAGGGGCGTGGCCAGCGCTGGCGTACAGCCACACATGCCTCACGTCGTGAGAGCTGCTCAAGAGAAAGGCCCCACTGTTGAGGTCCTGAAGGAGCATGTTAGAGGGGTCCCTGCGGGTGTTAGTGCCCACCCACAGATGGCCATGCCCCACAGCGCGAGAAGTACTCTAGACAAGGACCCGGCCATTGAGATACTAAAGGAGCATGTCAGAGGCGTTCCGAACGCCAGTGTGCAACAACCCAGAGTCAATAACGTACACAGCCCAACGGGGGCGTCGGCAGCTAATAACAACCTACGGAAAGAGCCCTCCCACCCCTATGAATCTCATTCATTTGAGAATGTCGCCCAAGGAGGTAGTGTTAAGCAACCCAACTTGGTAGAACCAGAGTTAGAATGGCCCCCAGACTCGAGCAGTATTGGAGAGGACGATTCAGAGATTTTCGACTTCGAAGATGCTAGCTCAGTTACAGATGACTCAGAAAATGAGGGAGAGGCACGCAAAGAAGGACCGCCCTGGCGTGGAAGTCTCTTTCGCCGGCACTCTTCTACTTCAAGGCGCCCTGGGCCATCTCGATACCGCTCCCACTACCGGAAACAGCCTTCGAGTGCATCTGACAGCAAGCACGGTCGCACCAAGTACCCAGGGGACTATGTTGATGTGATTCCCGCCGACAGTAGGGATTCCGACAAACAACTATGGAGGGTCCATAGCCGAGAAGTTGCTCGGCAGACCCGAGATCGCCCGAAGATTATCCACGCCCCTGTTAGTTCCGAGGATTTGGAGACACCCGAATACGATGAAAGATATCGTGGGCTGCGAGTTCGCAACGATATCCGTACCCGAATTCTCGATGACCGGGAAGCAAGACTTGAGCGCCGGGAGAAACAGTTAGATTATCGGACACGAATGCTCGATGTGTTAGATGAGAGGTTGGACGATGCTTTGCGCCGCCGTATGTCCCTGAGAGACGCTGGCCCGTATTACTCTCGACCGTACTATGAAAATTATTGAGTTTGATTTTTCTTTTCTGTTCATTTTTGTTTCATGATTCCCCCCTTGTGCCATTGTTCCTGATATCCTCGGGCCGTTTTTTTTTTTTTTAATTAGTTTCTATTATTTTCATTCGGGTATGAGTGGGCGGCGGATAGACACTAATAACGTCATTCACCGGGGACGGTTTTTGTCGAGATGAGCTGGGTTTAGTGTACGTTCCCCTATATGTATTTGGCCCTAAAAGCAGTCGAATGAGTCACGCGTATGAGATATGAGATATGATCTGCACCTTGCCGCACTATAACTGGGATGATTGCATGAGATAGATGCGTAGAGAAGCGTAAAGTCGTAGTTGTGCTTCAGGACCAAGTCAGCAGTGTTGACAGCGCATTGAATCCGGTGACGAGACTTATCGATAAGCCCCACCAGGACCAGCCTCAGGCTCTCGAAACCCCGCCATGGAGTGGGATTGATTTGGTTCGTTTTTCTTCCGTCTTCCACCTTTTATGTCATCGCTCTTCCCCGTCGTCTGATCTTCTTCGACTCTTTCTTTTTAACCCTCAGAACTTGACCATCACTCGATCCCTCCTCAATCAAACCTTGTCATTATCTGACATTCACATTAACACACATTCAAAATGCCTCGCCAATTCTTCGTCGGTGGTAACTTCAAGATGTACGACATCACTCTACTGCCCCGCAATACATGATACACCCCCTTTGATGCCACACCAACCACCAGAAAGCTAACGGACACCCTTTGTCTCTCTTGCAATACAGGAACGGTACTGCGGAAAGCATTACCTCCATCATCAAGAACCTCAATGAGGCCAAGCTCGACGAGACCACCGAAGTCGTTGTCTCCCCCCCTGCTCTCTACTTGACCCTTGCCCAACAGATCGCCGATGTGAAGAAGGTTGCTGTTTCCTCCCAGAACGTCTTCGACAAGCCCAACGGTGCTTTCACCGGTGAGATCTCCGTTTCCCAGCTGCAGGATGCCAAGATCCCCTGGGCCATCATTGGACACAGCGAGCGCCGTGTCATCCTGAAGGAGACCGACGAGGTATGTTTACCCTTTCCGCTTCACAGCCCGTCCGCCCGCAATTGGGTCGCTAATTGGCTCTAGTTCATTGCTCGCAAGGTCAAGGCTTCCATTGAGGGTGGCATTAGCGTCATTTTCTGCATCGGCGAGACTCTTGAGGTATGGCTCACATGACCACTTTCCGCTCTGGACCTTCCCTATTGGGGAGGATTGCATGATCTGGTTTGATTAATGTCTTATGTAGGAGCGTGAGGCCAACAGGACCATTGAGGTCGTCACCAAGCAGCTCAACGCTGCCGCTAAGGAGCTCACCAAGGAGCAGTGGACTAAGGTCGTCATTGCCTACGAGCCCGTCTGGTAAGTGCCTCTAGTACCTGTGACCCCGCTTCCTCCGAGACGGTGGTTGCTAACAGTGCAACAGGGCCATCGGTACCGGCAAGGTCGCTACCACCCAACAGGCCCAGGAGGTCCACGCCGCCATCCGCAAGTGGCTCGCCGAGGCCATCTCCGCCGAGGCCTCCGAGAACACCCGTATCATCTACGGTGGCTCCGTCAGCGAGAAGAACTGCCGCGAGCTGGCCAAGGAGCCCGATGTAGATGGCTTCCTCGTTGGCGGTGCCAGCTTGAAGCCAGCTTGTACGTGATTTTCATTCCTCCGTTTGATGGGTTAGGAGATGCTAACATTCAATTGCAGTCGTTGATATCATCAATGCCCGCTTGTAAGCGAATCGAGGGTGTTAATATAGGCTATACTCACTTTCCGGTTCCCTTGCTGAAAATTTTATGACTTTCTCGAAATTAGTTCTATGAATCAAATAACAAAATGAATATAGAGGTTTTCACATATGAAACTCAGTGTATTGGACGATTCATCTATCCCGCTCGAACACTAAATATATATACATCCATGCAAAAAAATCGTGCTACCTACCCAACCACCATATCTAAAAAAAAAAAAAGAAAAGAAAAGAAAAACACCAACATTTAAAAAGAAATTAAGAAGAATAAAGTACCGAAACTCCCACGCCCCTCCAATAGGACGGCGCACCGCCACCACTACTTTGTCCCGATCCAGCCGCAGCAGTCGCCCACGAAGACGACGAGAAAGAGCTCGGTCCCAATCCCACCCCAGCACTCACTAGAAGCTCCTTCACGCGCCCCTCCCAAAGCACCCGTACATTCCACGATTGATCGACCCGAATCTTCAGAACAGAGTCCGTCGCCTCCTCCTCTTCTTGACTCTCCTTCGGTTCAGCAGGCAAAGGAGGCGGGGAAGACAGAGACAGAGGCTCAGAAGCGCGCATCTTCCGTCTCGCCCATTCTAACCCATCATCCTCATCCCGTTTCCTCGACTTCCGCCACAGTTCACAACCGGCCACCATCTCACTTTCCCAGCTGTAAACATTGAATCCGAAGCGCGAGCTAAACGCCAGGTTGGGCGACGCACGGAGCGAATATGTCGTCGACAAGGAACCAGTCAACGGCGTCAACGTTAAGGTAAGCGTATACGGAAACGTAGAAATAGGGGTACTCTGGTTCGCCGCTGCACACCCTGTAGCCGCTGATGCGGGCACATCCGTCGCAGCGGGAAGAGTACTAAACCTCAGACCGGTGGACATGCCAAGGAGCGACGATGCAGGCGAGTAATATGCCTCCGCACCGGCCGATAGAAGCGACAGGCGCGGCGCGGCGGCATCTGTCGCGGAGCGAGGGTCGGGTCCAAAGTTCCATAGTCCTCGCCAACCAAACAGCGCATTATCTGTGCTGAAGAGGTACTCGTTGCTGTACTTGCCCGTGTCGTGGGACAATTGGGTGAGGAGGGACGCCTGCGGCACGGATTTGGAGAGCGGGGGCCCTCTTGTCGAGCAGACGGCGAGTGTCAGCTGCATGGTTGGGGAGATGCGACGGAGGAATAGGGCATTTAGGGTGGTTGGGGGCGGGAGGTGTAGCGTTGCATGTAGGAGTGTGGGCTTGCTGGCGAACGACGGTTGGACATTTTGAGGATTGTCGAGGATGGAGGTCCAGTTCCAGTCTTCAATTGGAGCGGCTGGGGGCGTTACTTGGCGATAGCCGGGGGAGAGCTTGCGGAGGGGAATTAAAGCGCTTCGACTTGGTGTATTGGTGAAGGGGACAGTGCTATAGAGGTAAGAGACTGAGCCGTCGATAAGCCCTACCGTGCCGAGGGTGTAACTGGTTGCGAAATTGGGAGTAGATAGAGAGGAGAGATGCACGCGTAGACGCTCGGGGGTTGAGAAATCGAGGAGGGCTGGCGTTTTGTCAGTTAAGCAAACCCTTGCAAGAGTGTAAAGAGAAGGCACTATGCACTTACACTGGGCTGTGGCCGTCAGCGACGAGTAGGAATTGTCGCGGTTCCAGTTAGTCCCCTCGGCGAACGCGAGTTGGATATAATCCATGAAGTCGAGCATGGTCGGCCAATGAGCGTAATGAGTATAGTACGAACAAGGGTGAATCAAGCCAGGAGGGCCCCAGTTAGATCATTATGGGCCAAGTCGAGAGTATGGCGACGGAATAATTGGGAGTGGGTGGTATGTCCAGTCGGTGGAGGCACTGCATTTACAGCTTATTTCCCCATGCAGTTTAGATCTAATCGGATAAGCCCCGCATCAACAATATTCCGACTGTTATCAGTGAAGAAAAAATAATTGATTTTCGAACTCCTCCAAGTCGACCCATTTCCGCGCTTGTATATATAATCCATATCCCCCTCTACTGGATCCAAGAACGCCGGGGTGTCGATAATTTCATAGCCGGATTTTTGATCTTTTCACCCACAAGCCCACCACAATGCCTCGTTCTAAGCGTGCCCGTGTCGTCCACGAGACCAAGACCGCCAAAAAGTCGCACAAGGAGCAGACCAGGCGCCTGTACGCCAACATCCGTGAATCTGTCGAAAAATATGAACATCTGTTTGTCTTTGGAGTTGATAACATGCGCAATACCTACTTGAAGGATGTGCGCACCGAGTTCGCTGACAGCCGGTGAGTTTATCCTTTTCTCTTTTCTCTTTTTTTTTTTTTTTTTTTTTTTTTTTTTGGGGTTTTTTTTTTTTTTTTTTTTTTTTTCGACTGTCTTGGCCCATGGCCACAGAAAATTGGGGAAACATTTGCTACATAGATATCCTCGTATCAATAGCTAACATTTTTGTAGTCTCTTCTTCGGCAAGACCAAAGTCATGGCCGTCGCCCTTGGTCACAACCCCGAATCCGAAGCAGCCACCAACCTGCACAAGCTTGTCCCATATCTGACCGGTGCCGTCGGTCTCCTCTTCACCTCTCGCGATCCTGAGTCCGTCATCAACTACTTCGAGTCCTTCCGCCCCTTGGACTTCGCCCGTGCCGGAACAGTCAGCACCCGGTCCTTCAGCATCCCCAACGGCCTGGTCTGCTCGAGAGCCGGCGAGATCCCCGCCTCGGAGGACGAGCCTGTCAGCCACACGATTGAGCCTGAGCTTCGCAAGCTAGGCATCCCCACCCGTCTCATCAAGGGCAAAGTTATGTTGGAGTTGACCGATGGCCAGGAAGGGTTCCCTGTCTGCCGGGAGGGAGAGGTTCTTGATTCGCGACAGACGACGCTGCTCAAGATGTTTGGTGTTGCTACTTCTGAGTTCCATGTTGCGCTGAAGGCTCGTTGGGCTCGGGACAGTGGAGAGGTAACGGTTCTCGAGAAGGAGCAGGGTGGTATGGAAGTTGAGCAGTGAGGTGTGGGAATTTTGGTTATAGAAAAAAAGTCTTTTCTGATTCATTTTCTTTTTTGGTCTTCTCTTCTTCGACGAAATCCCCTGGGCATTTCTTGGAGTTAGGTATTGGCGCTTGACTTTTCTGCTTTCTTTTTTTCTTTCTCCTGTTATGAGTTGTGCCCGTTTATGACGGGTTGTTCATTGCTGGATGAGCGTATGATGAACATACATGAATACCAAGCTAAAAAAAAATCTTACTATAAATAAACCTTACAGTGACGGTATATGAGAATGTTACGTGATGATAGAACAGGATTATTCTGACCATTACCTTGATTTACACTGTACGAAGATACCTGGCATCGGTTATTTGTTGTTGCAGAAACCTTACCTGATCTTCTTACCTGGTCCCCGTAACACCTCCATGAATCCACCTAAGACGTTGACTACCTAAAGTACATACTTACCCCGTAAAGAGCAGTGCAAACCCTGAAGAGGAGATTGACAGGGCAGAAGGACATGCAAGCAAAGCAGAAGAATAACTCGACAAGGAAAACAGTAAGAAAGGAGTCGCGACCAAGTGTCCGGTTCCAGTAGACGTCGACTCTCCGGGAAGGAAACGGCCATTCCAAGGGTTAAATCACTATGAGATCCTAGCATTGCGCATGGATACCTTGGTTTCGGCGTAAGATGAGGATGCATGATGTTTCGACTGTTGTAAGTAGTGGTCAAGCCTGAAGGCAGGAGACCTGAACGATCGGCATAGACCTTGCCTTACCCATTGCCAAAATAGACGATGAGAGAAACTGAAAGATCGATCAGAAATACCCACCAGCAAACCATGTTGAGTACCAAATGGAGTAATGAATCCCTTCAGAAGGTAGGTATTCAGTATCTTCTCTTGGCGCGAGGGTCATCGTATGCATCATCCTCATGATACCGCTTGCGTCCGTAGTCCTCCCGGCCTCCATATCGGTCACCACGATCGCGGTCGCGGTCACGGTCCCGGTAACGATAGCTATCCCTATCGCGGTCCCTATGACGGTCACCACCACCACCACCACTACCGCCGCCACCACCACCACCACCACCACCACCATCGCGGTCCCGGTCATCCCGTCGATCGCGGTCGGAGAAATTATCTCTTGGCCTTATGGGCTCCCGGTTGCTTCCGGTTGCGCCCCGATCACGATCTCCATACCTGCCACCAAAGCCACCGCTTCTTCCACCACCGGGACCAGAAGGTGCGTTTGGTGGGGCTTGTCCGCCTCCACCAAATCCATTGCGCCCGCCCTGATATCCAACACCACCACGAGGACCACCAAAACGTTCGTTACGGAAGCCTCCTTTGAAGCCCCCCCTACCACCACCACCAAAGCCACCACGGAAGCCACCGCCGTAACCACCAGGTCCAGAGGGAGGGCCGAATGATCCAGGGCCAATAGGGCGCGAGGGCAGGGCTTTAGTGTAACCACGGCCTCCAAGGCCACCACCGAAACGCCGAGGCTTCCAGCCCTTGACAGTGCGACCACGTTCTACATCCACCAAGACACGTCGGTCTTTGATACGAATGCCATCCGTCTCTTTGTAGGCGGCTGCAATCATCGAAAGTATAACATGTCAGCAAAACGATCTCAAGATGTAGATACCTGTGGCCAATAAAGGTGTCGGTCATTTGTAGTAATACCTTTCATGTCCTTCTCGCGCTCATAAACGATAAAAGCGTATCCCTTGTGCGGCTTCTTCGAGCCCTTTGGGGTTACAGTGTCCTTGACGATACGGATCTAGATAGAGTCAATGACATCAGTATACGAGAAGCAGGGAGACAAAAAGTGGGAAGCAAAAGTGTAATAGTTTTACCCTCTCAATAGGTCCAAATCGGCCGAACTCTCTTTCAAGATCGGACTCCTTGACATCGTAGCTCAGACGAGAAACAAAAAGTGTTTTGAAGGGGTCGCCTCGAGCTTGCGAGTCGTTCGAAGGGTCGACTAGAAGGGTCAGTATCCATGTGCTCAGATGTAACCACAGAGTTAATGGAGATAACACACATGTATGAAGGCCATCTGTCAATAGTTTCTCCATGTCTTCCTTCTTCTCCTGCTTCTGGCGCATTTTGCGCTGGATCCAACTTTCTGTAGCATTGTACGGGCACTCTTCTTCGTACTCCTTCAAGTCGGGGAGATACTGTGCGACACCGCCCAGTGTACTCTTCTTGCAGTCTTCTGGTGCACGGTCAATGGGAGTAACATATCGCAAGGGTGGACGAGGTTGGAAGAGGGCAAGGAGCGGAGGGGGGAGCTTGTCCGTCATTTTTGAACCCTCAGTCAGTTAGTAGTATAACAGAGTGTGACAAAAACGAGGGTTTGATTCCCATGCGCAGTGGGCATAAGCAACGATGGGCGTTGAAATTATTCCGAGACAATACCCAGGGTCTCGTTTGAACAAGTTCGCGTTCCCCCGTGACTTGGCAGCTCATTTGCAGTTCAGGAAGCCGCTAGGCGCGCTAGCCGATATAGACGCGGGCCAATCGCAGCCATGCTCGGAGATGCTGAAAAGTGAACTATCGCTCCGTGGGCCGGCTCTCGACTTGCTGTATCTATCAGTCAAATAAAGAATTGCAGAAATGCCTGTACAAGGAATCAGAGCCGTCACCAACGCCAGAGTATGTCTAGCTCCTCGAAAGTTGGGTCCGCGGTGCTCACAATAGCTAATGGTTCGCAGAACGGCGTGGGTGCCTTTATTTTGCAATGCAAGCGTTTGGACTTTCACTACTGCGACTGGGCTGGCAGTTCCCGTGGCATGGTGTATGTAATTTCCCTACAAGGTGGAGCTGGGTTATTGATGCTAATGGTGTTGATCTAGAGCCTTCCTGAAGAACACTCTGCCCTCCTTCGCCAAAGCCAACCCTCAGATTGAAATCCGCGTATCGCCACGACCACACAAGCACCCCGTAATCAAGGGCCACTACATCAACGGACGTGAAAAGGCGGTCTGTGTTCGCAACCTTGAGCCCGAACAAATTTTCCAGAAGGCGAATTTGCTGAAGGAGGCCAGCGGCGAGAAATTGAAGCGCACCAAGAAGCCCATCACAAGTATCAACGAGAGTGTTAGAGGCATCTGGTCCCCATATCACGGAGATGTCAAGACTGTCTAAAGCGGTGTTTTTGGGTTTACTGCGACGGTGTTATTTTCTGAATTGCGACGCTTCCAGCTTGTCACATTCATACAATGTATTATGGGCCTCTATTTGTTTTGTTCTGGGAAACCAATACTTTTTTATGCTGGAGAGTATGTAGCATATGTATGTACAAAATGCATTGATCTTAAATATTATCAAGTTAATAGGAACCACAACCTGCTGAGGTAGCTGCGAAATAACCAAAAAAAGAAAGAAAGCAAGAAAGCAAGAAAGCAGGACAATAACGTATTCCACGGTTCAGTAGCTTGCAACCGAACGATGGATCTACCAGCAGTCCATCTATTATCCATCCCATCAACCGTCAATGCAATAAGGGTATCGAAGAAGTAAAACCGAACCAAGTAACCGCCTACCTAACACCGAAATCATGCAAACCCAGTATAAAAACCTGGGAAGGAGAGAATATAATGCATCATAGATAGATTTGGAACATCGCTTTCGGTGCACTGAGAGTCTTGCCACAATCCACCACTTGACACTTAGAAAACGGCTTGACAGGCTGCGATGCCTTCTTAGCGTTTAGTTTGGACCTATGGGTGGCACACTGCCCGCAATACACCTGGCATAGATGTTAGAACCGGGTGGCACAAATTGGGGGCATCAAAGGGATACGAACATGCCCGCATTGTTTCACTACCCAAATTTGTTGTTGAATCTCATCACCCGTACCGAGTTCTGCATCACAGTTCGGGCAACAGACAGCCTCGTCTTCTCCGAGGTTCCTTGTGAACCCTTCTGGCGGCGGGCTGGGTGGCTTGTACGCTGGCCGTGACCCTCGATCAGGTGAAATCCTCTGGATTTGATAATCCATCGCCAGCGGACCGTCCATATCCAGGTTGATCGTCAGATCAACTGCTCCGCCTTGCCCATCTCCGAGCCAGAATGTCTCCACTTCATCTGGTGGGCGACGGAGGCTGCCCCTGCTTCGCCACCCGAGATCCCTAGAAAATAACCCTCTACCAGGGAAATCTTGAACTCTGGGGTCATCTAATCGTAGAAACCGTACAAGGCCAGCACCGAAATCAAGGCGCCTGGGCTGTGATGGTAATGGTCGAGGCAGCTGAGGCCGAACGTTGGCACCCACGAATTGAACCTCTGGACTGCTCGGAGAGTCGAGATCAATTGTATTATTGGGTTCATCTTCTAGATCCACGACGTCTGCCATGATATCCCTTCCAAAGCGAGGCTGTCTAGGTCGTCGTGGTGTTGCCCGGCCACTCGTATCTTGCTGCTGTGGAGGCGAGTCCGGTTCGTTTGTCAAATCGATGACTTCATCTGTCTGAGGGGAAGCCGAGACGACAGGTCTCCTCAAGTCGAGGCCGTCCCCAGCGTACCTCATAGGCGGTAACCAGTTGGGCGCAGCTCTGGAGGACGAAGGCTCCCCATTTTGAGAAAGGAAATGACGACTGGGTGATTGAGATGTTCGGGACATTTGTCGATGATTACGCTGCAGTGTCATGGAATTGTCAGCAAGCTCTCATAACCCCCGTATTGGCACAATGAATGCCCCGCCTCCTGAGGGCGATGGAAAGACACGGGGCGAACCTTTCTCGGCCGTGCAGCCACAAACTGCACACCTGAATCGTCGCTCATGTCCAACTCCTTGGGCGGAAGTCTAAGAGGGGCGGAACCGAATAGCCGTGAAGTACAAAGTGGAAAGAAGAGAGAGAAACGCGGGAGTTGAAATCGAAGGAGCGAGATGGAGTATAGTTGGGGGGAAGAATTCCTAATCAACCAAAGTAATAAATTCGGAACCGAGTCCTTGCGGTGGAGAGGGTGACATGATATGCCGCCCTCTTCAGTTGTTGGCCACCGGTATTTCAGATGCCGATAAGATAAAAGGGTAAGAAAGCAACAGGAAAAAACAACCCAGAGGGATTACCCCCCATGTCACCAGATCTACTCCTAAATTAGGTCCCGATCGCCGGCTGCAACGGGCCCATTATTATTATTATTAATGTCACGGTTTGCTGGCCACATGTTCTGGTCGGGGTTAATTTCAACTCCGGGTAACAAACAACAAAGTATCTTCAAGACAGTAAGTAATCTATTGTCTTTTATATCCTTTCAGTTCTTCTTCTCCCAACGATGAAGTTTCGGTGAAAAAAAAAAAAAAACAACATCATCCATAATTTCAAGAACTAAAAGTACAAATTCAATGCTTTGCTTTGCTTTGCTCTTCTTTCAAAGGTATCATTATTACTGTGCTCCCAACACTGTGATTCCACCGTCACGGTTCAAAGCCACAATACTTTGAGCTGCAACCCCCCACGCCACGGCAGCTGCAGGCACAGCACTTCGTAGTGGTTCCGACCACGACTTGGTGGATTTGGCGTACTGTTGGACCGTCAATCCGCTAGGTCCACCAGTGAGTAGGAATTGTCCGGTGTAATCCCAGCTGATGGAATCAATCTGGCTGCCGGTTTCCAGCGCCTTGACTTCGGAAGCACTGCGGAGATCCCAAATAGAGACAACAGTAGAGTTGTCGGCAACTGCGGCCATGAAGGTGCCATTTTCAGAGAAGAACAGGCACTTAGCGGGTCCAGAAAGAGCGAAATTAGCGGCAGACGAGCCGTTCTTGACATCGAAAATCTTGATCTGCCCATCCACGCCGCCGGCAGCAATAAGATGGCCATCGGGATGGAACTTCACGGAAAGAAGAGCTAGAAAGGAAAATTGAGTTTAGCTAATGTCCAACAATCAAAATAGCAGTGATATACTTACATGCGTCACTGAATATTTGGGTAATCACGGAGTTGGTCGTCAAGTCGTAAAGCACATAACTCTTGTCTGCGCCAACGGAAGCGACAATGTCGCCAGTAGGGTGCAGGGCTAGTGCAGTGGCTGCGCCAGCATGGGAGCTGAAGTCAGCAACTTCATTTCCGTTCTCGAAAACCTTCACTGAGCCGGTTGAGGAAGCAACAACGGCCTTGTCACCGGCCCAGACAGCATCCGTAACTGGGCCGTTTGATTGCAAGCTTTGGACGACTTGCTTCTGAGGTAACGAGTAGACACCAACAACGCCGTCAGCACCCCCAACAAGGGCAAGCTCTCCGGAAGCGTTAACAGACAGTGCCTTGCCACCGGGGTAGAGGGGCTCGGTGCTTTGAGCGGGCTTGTATGTGGAGATAGCATCGCTGGTCGCCCAACCTTCCGGAACAGCGCGCTTGCGGCGAGTCTTGGAGAGCCTATTTGCAATTAGTAACGGGATCGACATCTACAAACTACACATTGTGTACATACGCTGCCTGTGTATTCTCGACGCGTGACAAAACCGCCTCGGGCAGTCCATTTGAATCAACCTGCATTGCTTCACCACCACCAGCGCGGGTAGCGCCGACGGTCACCTTCGAGAGTGCATCACGAGCTTCGTCTCGCTCTTTGGTCAATCGTGCGATCACGCGGACCGCCGCATCGTTCTGGTAGAGAGCTGTGCTCAGCTCCTGGCGAGTTTGTGCCAACGTCTGTCGCAGTGTGTATGTCTCCAGGGCAAGGGCGTCCCATTCCTCTTGGAACACATTAAGTAGGGAAGGAATCGAGGTGAGTGTAGGGGGACGAGGTCGAACAACGCGCTGGGACTTGACCTCAATAAGGTCGTCGGCAGAGAGCTCCTCTCCGTTCACAGGATCTTTTCCATTTTCGGCGATATATGCCTCGATGAGGCGCTTCTCAAACACGCTGCCTGAAGGACGTTAGATACGTTGCGAGTGCTATTCAAGGTTGCAACATACCGCTCTTGGGCGACACGACGGGCACTTGTGGTGCCTCTCCCGAGACTGTTATCAATTACCGTCAGATTGCCATAGAAATATAATAGGGTATAACACGTGCTACTCACTTGCACACAGCATGGTCTTTCTGAAAGGTGGATGGATGTGGGGAGGGAGAGAGGTGATTGCTCTTCACCACAAGAGCTGCGGCTCCTTTGGACTTTTCGACTGCTCCGCCTATAAATCTTTTTGGTTTAGCCGCAGATCTCTTGGCGGCAAAAGCAACCCTGCGCAAACGATCAAGTTGAAGTCCACTCTTTAAGTTCCATCTGATCACGATATATTCATTTCTCTAGTACACTTATTTAGTCTTACAGCTTTGTGACACTACATATTTACTCAGGCGATCGCGGCGATTAGAACAGCCCATTATCAACGGACATTGTCTGTCCCGCTCACGCCTTCCCTCTTCAACAAGCTCTATTGAGAGCTAGAGCACAGAAGAATTGAGGCACGGCTCTATAACTCTGCTTTGAATATTATATGTCGCGGTAGCGATATATCCCTTAATATTTTGTCTGGCGAAATTTAAACTAACAGTCTGCTGTGGGACAATTAAGATATGTCCTTCAAATCAAAGAACCTCGCATATGGTACGTTGACTCCTTACCACCATTGCACAGAACTTGAGCTGATATTCCAACAATAGAGGCGAAAGAACCAGCATTCTTACAGCGACTTCGAAACCAATATGGAGATACCTCCGGTCGTCTTGAACGCCCAATTGCTCGGCCCCGAAAACTGAAAGATGCCGACGATGATGATGAACCTACCTATGTTCATGAAGAGAGTAACGAAATAATATCCAAAGAGGATTACGAAGCTCTCGTTCGCGGAAGTAATAAGGAAGTCGAGGACACAGGGGAAGGAGAACCAGACCAGGAACAGCCCACATCTCAAGATAAAGAAAAGGATAAGGCAAGTACCGGGCAGGAAGCGCCCCTATCGAAGCAGAACATGGCAGAGATAGGAGGACCTAAGAAGCGAAAGCAGGCAAAGGTCATCGGTGAAGAAGAGCCTTCAGCAGAGAAGGAAGACACACAGCCGAAAGACACAGGATCTCGGAAACCCAAACAAAAGAAGAAGAAAATTAAGCTCTCGTTTGACGAGGAATGACGGCCGGACGAGTACTGATTTATCTTGTAGTCATACTGTCTCGATTTGACTCATACTATACGGCAAAGCCGTCTTTAGTTCAGGCCCCAGTAGAATAAACGTCATATTCGTTAACCACTTAAAAATAATTAATAATCAATGGAAAAAAAATACTTCAGATACACGCTACCGGACAGTTTCCTCCCAATTATAGCCTCCTAGTAATCATAAATAGCATTGTTCTGCGGTAAATCTCTCGCTGTTGAAAAGCTTTGGCATTTCCGTCAATATTTTTTTCCATTTTTGTCATAAAATTGGATTTCTTCCGCAGTACGCGGGACACCAACCAACTCAGACGTATTCTAACCGCTTAGAAGATCTTTAAACTGGTTGTTCGGATTCAGGTTGGTCACTAACACCAGCCTATTTCCAAAATGCCCGTCGTAAATGTCGAGGATTTGGTCCGTCTTCAACGGAAGCCCGATGACATACGGAATGTACGCAGCCCCTCCATCATCCCACTTTGATGTTACAAATTCCTTCGTATCGGGAGAGCCATAGCTAACCACCATCGCAGATATGTATCCTAGCTCACGTTGTAAGTAGCTACAGTTGCTCTGTACGGCAGAAAGTCACTCTATATTAATTCTAGACAAATTTGCGTGATTCTAGGATCATGGCAAAACATCTCTCACTGATAGTCTTATCGCCACTAATGGCATCATTTCACCAAAGCTGGCCGGCAAGATCCGCTATCTGGATTCTCGTCCGGATGAGCAGCTTCGGGGTATTACCATGGAGTCATCGGCGATCTCTTTGTTCTTTTCGATGATGCGTCGTCCGGCTCCCAACGCTGCGCCGGTAGCCAAAGAGTATTTGATCAATCTTATCGACTCCCCTGGGCATATCGATTTCAGCAGCGAGGTCTCAACGGCTTCTCGTCTGTGTGATGGGGCTATTGTCTTAGTCGATGCTGTAGAGGGCGTATGCAGCCAGACAGTTACTGTCCTGCGTCAAAGCTGGGTCGAGCAACTGAAACCAATCCTGGTTATCAATAAGATCGACAGGCTGGTAACTGAATTAAAGATGAGCCCGAGCGAGGCTTACTCGCACATGAGCAAGCTGTTGGAACAGGTCAATGCAGTCATCGGTAGTTTCTATCAAGGTGAGCGAATGGAGGAAGATCTCCAGTGGCGAGAACGCATGGAAGAACGTGCCAATGCGGTGGCCGAGAAGGACCGCGCCAAGAAGCACACGCAAGATGATGAATCTACACAAGGCAGTGCAGACGCTGCTGAGTATATAGAGCGAGATGATGAGGACCTATACTTTGCCCCTGAGAAGAACAACGTCATCTTTTGCAGTGCTGTGGACGGATGGGCATTTACCGTCCGCCAATTCGCCGCTATTTACGAAAAGAAGCTCGGAATCAAGCGTGCCATTCTTGAGAAAGTGCTCTGGGGAGACTACTACTTGGACCCCAAGACAAAGCGAGTTCTGGGCCAGAAGCATCTTAAAGGGCGCGCCTTGAAACCGATGTTCGTTCAGTTGGTTTTGGACAGCATCTGGGCTGCATATGAAGCTACTACGGGTGGAGGTAAAGGCAAAGGGTATGATATACCATGCGCTGAGGTACGATTTATTAGCTGACAAGTGACAGAGACCCTGCTTTACTGGAGAAAATTACAAAGTCTCTCAATATCACGATTCCAGCATATATTCTCCGGTCTCGGGACCCGAGGAATATAATGACAACACTGTTCTCCATGTGGCTTCCTCTCTCTACCGCAGTCCTCGTATCTGTTATTGAATACCTCCCTAGCCCCCCAACTGCTCAAAAAGCCCGACTACCAGACTTGATTGAGGAGTCACCTGGCGCGGACTTTGTGGATACAAAAGTGAAGGACGCGATGATCAACTTCAAGACGGGGTCAGATGAACCCGTGGTAGCATATGTCAGCAAAATGGTTGCTATTCCGGAGAGTGAACTGTCTTCAAGCAAGAAACGTTCCGGCGGGACTATGTCGGCGGATGAGGCCCGAGAAATTGCTCGGAAAAAGAGAGAGGAAATAGCAAAAATGCAAGCGGAGGCCAACGGTGAACAGCAGGACGACGGTTACGCACGGGTTACTTCTGCCTTTGAAACTATTACCATAAACGACAATGGCCCACAGGCGGAAGAGGAAGAGAAGGAAGATCCTGAGCACCTGATTGGTTTTGCACGACTATACTCTGGAACACTTTCAGTAGGTGATTCCGTCTACGTCCTCGCACCGAAGTTCTCACCGGAAAACCCGAACGCTACACCCGTACCACAGAAGGTGACTGTCACAGACCTGTATCTTCTTATGGGACGAAGTCTCGAGCCACTTAAGTCTGTCCCCGCCGGTGTTATCTTTGGCATCGGAGGTCTTGCTGGCCATGTGTTGAAGACCGGAACTCTGTGCTCACAGCTCGAGGGAAGCATCAACTTGGCTGGTGTTTCTCTCAACACCCCACCTATCGTGCGAGTCGCCCTCGAACCGACCAACCCTGCCGATCTAGGCAAGATGGTCACTGGTCTTCGACTCCTCGAACAAAGCGACCCTTGCGCGCAGTACGATGTGCTCCCCAACGGTGAGCATGTCATTCTGACAGCCGGTGAGCTGCATCTCGAACGTTGCTTAAAGGACCTTCGCGAACGCTTTGCCAAATGTGACATTCAGACTGGTGAAACAATCGTTCCATACCGTGAATCCATCGTCAGTGCCCCGGAGATGGCTGCACCTAAGAACCCAGAATTAGGACGGGGAGGCGTTCTGGCCGTTTCAGCATCAAAGCAGTTGTCTATTCGACTACGAGTGGTGCCTCTACCTGAAGCTGTGACCGAATTCTTTACTAGACAAGTCGGCACGATCAAACGACTGCAATCCCAGCGGCGCGCAGCAGCAGAAGACAAGGCAGCCAACAATACGCCGGATAGCACTCAACAGGTGGAGACCGGTGACGCAACAGATGAAGCCCGCGAAGGAAGTGTACTCTCCCTCAAGGACTTCAGGAACGAATTGAACAAGGTCTTCGACGAGGAAGTGAAAGAGGACAAGGAACTGTGGAAGGACATCGTGGACAGAATCATTGCCTTCGGACCAAGACGAGTGGGACCAAACGTTCTAGTCGATGCCACCGCAGTGAACACTTGCGAGAAATTGTAGGTCTAATCAGAAAACCCCTGCAACATTCACACATGACATAGACTAACAAGAAGCAGCTTGCTGGAAGATCCCAAGCAACAGCCTGCCGTCAATACAGAAACCAGCAGTCGCGAAGCACTGATCGTGCGTGACTTCTGCGACAAGATCGCATACGCCTTCCAACTGGCAACCGGCCAGGGCCCTCTCTGTCAAGAGCCCATGCAAGGAACGGCCGTCTTCTTAGAAGAGATCACCGTTAATGCCAGCGAGGAAGAGCTTGACCTTGGTCGCCTGACAGGCGAGGCAATCCGATTGGTTCGTGAGAGCATTTCCCAAGGATTCCTGGACTGGAGTCCCAGAATCATGCTCGCCATGTACAGTTGTGAGATTCAAGCATCCAGTACGCACCTCCCCCATTCCAGCTTACACAGAATATATACACTGACCCTCAAAAAACAGCCGAAGTCCTCGGTCGTGTCTACGGTGTGATAACCCGGCGCCGCGGCCGCATCCTCTCAGAGACTATGAAGGAAGGAACACCCTTCTTCACAATCCTGGCTCTGCTCCCCGTTGCTGAATCTTTCGGGTTCGCGGAGGAGATTCGTAAGCGTACCTCAGGCGCAGCGCAGCCACAGCTTATCTTCGCGGGGTTCGAGGCCCTCGACGAAGACCCCTTCTGGGTACCGGCTACTGAGGAAGAATTGGAAGATCTGGGTGAGTTAGCCGATAGGGAGAACGTGGCGAAGCGGTATATGGATGCAGTGAGAAGTCGAAAGGGACTGGTGGTCCAAGGAAGGAAGTTGATTGATGCGGAGAAGCAGAAGACGCTGAAGAAGTAAAGCGAGTTTTCTACGCTTGGGTGGATGTACAGGATCATATATAAGGCAATTGGATGTTACATTTGGTATACAAGTACATGTACATATGGTACAAAGGGAGGGAAAAAAAAGTTATTCGGATCATTAGAACAGTTTCCATTATCGAATTGAGTGTACAATGTGCTTTGAAATTATTGTGCCCTCGATTATAGCAGCTCCAATCTTATGACATGAGAGAATGGAGAATCATGGCGAGGGCCGTGAAGATGAGTATTTTTCTCTGAGAGATACCCGTTTATCTTTGTCCGTTGACAACATAGTTCAGCATTGAGAGGGCTAGAACCATGGATAATATGGAGGCGTACGCATACAGCGAATTGGGTGCCAAGTGCTTCAGGACTATCTAAAAGATCAAAGATTTATTGTATTCTCTTGAATTAGCTTGTTCGTAACTCATCACACATCATGTAATGTGAAGCGCGAAACACTGGCGGGCCAGCATTTCTAATATGTACAGCAGTAGTATGCAAGATGATGGAGCGTCTGCTCCACGAGAGAAGTCCAGAGCATCTCAACTCTAGTTATATAGTCTGTCAAAGACGATTCCGAGTAGGACGCGGCAAACGTTCTTCTAGAAGGAGGGGCCAACGGATCTCTCCAGCCCTCTACGCGACTCTCCAAGGTGCCAAGAAAGGGACGCCACATAAGAGCCTTTCTCGACCTTGTGATGATAATGAGGTTAGATGAGGTAGGAAGCACCAGTATAACAACCGATGAATGCCCTCAAAAACGGAACCCAACCTCTCAAAACGGTCTCGCCACCTTCCTCAATTCCGCCTGACCGTTGACAGAATCTCTCATTTCCTTCCAGCTAACCGGGAACATCATGTTGCCTGCTTCGCTACGAGCCATCACAACACCCAGATCGTTGCGCGCGGTGGTCAAATAGTAGAAACTCTGGTCGCCGAGGGAGATAACGGTTCCACGCACGATATCACCGACGCGGAACATCTCGTCCATGACGACGCGGTCTTTCTCAACCGCGCGCACATCTTCCTTCCGGATCAGAGCCTGGAAGCGGAGCTCGTCCGAACTGCTATGGTTTTCGGGGTTGGCGGCGGAAGAGAGAATCGCTTCGATGTTATCGTTATCGGATGTCGTCTGTGAAGGGTTAACACCCTGGGTGCTGCCCGATTCATCCAACACAACGAGGATAGACACAGTCGCCTGACGTTTCTGGACCCTCGTCACGCGGGCTAGAACCACCGAGTCGACTACGGGGAGGGTGTTATATTTTAGTTTGCGCTTCGGGGTAGATGAAGGTGCCGCTGGCTTGGCACTAGCTGCTGCGGCTACGGGTTTGGAGGCATTGCCTGTCGCAGGAGCCCTGATGGAGCGAGAAACACTCAGGATAGCCTTGTCTTTGGAGCCTGGTTGCGCCGGTTCGACGACGACTGGACCGGCGATGGAGGCGTAGACATTGGAGTGTTGTACGTGTGTGCCTGGTCCGGCTGAGAAGGAGGCCACAGGACCCAGGCGTTGGCCCGGAATGGCCAGGGCTGGGAGCGTGCTTGCCATTTCAATAATGGAGGAAAATATAATGTCTGATGAGGGAAAACTGGAGCTTCGTTCTTGTTTTACAAACGCAAGCGAAAACTTGTCGGCGGTGGAGAAAAGCTTTCCCGGTGGGTCTAGCTCTCTTGCCCTTGACCGCCTGCCTACTGCAGAGTGAACTCTATGCAGGGCCGTTCAAGTAGGGCTTCATTAACACTCTCTTCTTACTATCATTATAGTTAAACAATAGCTTTGTTCTCATTATTTCTTTAATTGATGCTTGTTTCTTAGGATCTCAATGTCAACGATATATTGACGTGATAAATGGGTGGCTAAGCAATCTTATTGTTATCTTCTAAACTAGGTACTCCGACCTGTGAATATATATCTCCATATCCTGGCCTATTGACATAGGAGTATGAGAGAAAGAGAAGCAGATGACTTTATGGACGTATGTCTACCTGGACAGGTGATGTGGACGCAGCTGACAGCAGAATTAATAGGAGATGAGTGGGAATAGTCCCAGAACAGCGGAATAATTTTAGGCCTATCAATAGAACGACAACTTGTAACACAAAATTGGTAGAAGAAGTATTTGATATGGAAATAATCAGAACCGCTATTGTAGGTATTTGGCCAAACTTTTGGCCAGGTTGAGTTTTGTGTAATCGAGTGAGGCACATTTTACACTTCGACATTGCATTGCTCAACCCACGGAAGCCCATCAGTCCAGCTAATTAACTCGCTTCCAATGGTATTGCTGTTTCCCACGATATCAGAGCCAGGAGAAATAGATAAAGAACTGGTATCGAGATCATAGCCAAGGGCGCATATCTGCTTCAAATCAAGGAGATCATTAAGGGCACATTCCAAGTTCCAAAATATATGGATGTAGGAAACATTAAGTTGATCATCAACACGAAACTCTTGCTCCAGAGAACTGGTGAGATCACTGATATTGCGTATCAGCTCCAGTGGAGGTGGTGAATGGTCATAACCTTTGCTGTATCCATTATACTCCTTTAAGGCAAAGATAAGATACTCGGCACAAGGGACGCCATACAGCATGGCCTACGGTATATAGGAATAATGCATTAGTGTATTGAAAAAAAGCCATGGCCACTGGCCCAACCAACAGAGGGCGGAACTCACAGCGCGTATCCGTTCCAGCGGGCTTGTCTCCGTTCTCATCTTGGGAGAGACAAAAAGGCCGATCACTATACTGAGGATCCTTTTGCATTGCCAGAGAATCTGGGGTCTCATGCTCTCGATAATGCCACTGAATTCCTTATAGATAAGATATTCACCCTGAAGATAATCCAAGAAGATAAGCAACTGTGGGAAGGAGGTCATGTATGGTATTGCCTGGACCTGGTCATTGTCTCTATAATGAAGCCTCTTCGGCATCTCCAGCCAGGCAGTCCTGTAGCGCTGATATAGATGCCTAGAACATTATAAGTAGAACATAACCAACGGTTGAACTGAAAAATGCTTGGCTTACTTTAGCTCTGGGAGTCTATTAACAGTAGATGCCGTGAAAGACAGATGAAGTAGCTTATCTCGAAAGCTACTCAGGATGTATCTGGCGCGGATATATGTAGCTGGGCAGGTATATCCGGAATAGTTCCATTCAGTGCTATGCAAATTTAGTAATTCGGAGCGAGGGAATCCCTTCACAAATGGTTCGTCGTCATCGATATCAAGTGGGATTTCAAAATCCTGCGGGAGGCAAGAAATTCGCGGAACCTGGCCGTATACACTCGCCAAACTTTTGTCCATCCAGTACGCAGAGGCTAGAATCTTCCTTCGTGACTGGGTAAGGAGAAATGGCACAGCCATGTTTCCTGCATCAAGCTTGGCTATGGTTGGGTCTAGGGCTTCGGTGGCCAGGTCGCCGAGGCGCTGCCATGTCTGATGACCTAGAACAATCAGCTTGTTGTTGAAGTGTGCGGATGCCTTCAATGCAATTATGATGGCTTGGTAGGTATGGTCAGGGAGCGCTTACTGCAATCACCGTAGAATTGCGCCGAGAGAATTAAACATTCGTGCAGAAGCCATAAGAGAACCTCATTTGCAGGTGCATATTCTTTACATAGTGAGATGCATAGACTACTGCAGTGTATCAGTGTGGAAACGCAAGTGGCCTTATTAGTCGTCTGGGATGCTATAAACTTCGCAGCAAGGCTGTCATCCACATGCGAGTGTAGCAGAGCAAGCGCGGCCCATGTGAATAGTAGCCCCAGCGCTTCCCAACGTAATGCAGGCCCCGTAAACGCTTTGCAGACATCATTGGGAGAGGTACATGCCTCCAGCTCCAATTCGCGACATGTATTCCCCGTGATTATAATTGACGTTGCCAGCTGGTCTCTGGTGCTCATTTTTTCGATTGAAGGATCCTCTTCTAAGGAAGCGATGGCCTTTTTGGCCAGAAAAGCTGGGATTGGGATCATATGGCCCTGCAACCGGATATACTGCTCTGCGAGCTTGGCGAGGGTTGAGATCTGATTTAGACGTTTTAAGAGGGTCGACCCTTGTTGGATGTCTGTAGTGCATATATCGTGAATGGCAGGTGAGGGCGGCGGGGAATTGGCCCCATACATGTCGCTAGGTTGAGTGACCGACACTTCCTGATCGACCTGTCTGAACAAGGAAGTCAGTGTGCACTTCCTACAAAGATTATATGGAGGCATCATGGGTGCTAAGACCCCCTCCCTGCCAATCGGCCCATTCCCTGCTCATTGTCCCACTTTTCTATCGGCACCATTTTCCCAGCCAGCCTGCAAAGCATAGGTATGGTTATGTCATAGCATCTTGCTCCCAACAGAAGCCCAAAGCCAGTCATCTAACCCGAAAGAATGACAAGAATTGAACGCACGTACACATCTTCCACAATACTATCCCTGTCATTCAAAGCAACTGCAGGGGACGGAATGGGCCGTGACTGTCTTTGAGGACCGGGGTAGCGAGGATGCTGCAGAGAATCTGGTCGAGTCATGGGCGCTGGATGATATATACAGCTTGTGGTCATGCCACGATATTGACATCTTCGACATATGGGGAGCTCATGGTCACATTTGATCTTCGACTTCCGACAAGGCTCGCAAGAGCTTCTCCTGCCATTGCGACGAATCATTGTATGTTAGTCTCGCAGGCATTTGTTCCTGTGACAATAGCACGATGAGGAGATTTAGTTGTAGACGTTACTGGCCCTGGAGGGAAGAAGGTGGTTAAGTTAACAGTCTGGAAGCAGTATGGATGGCAATGTGGCTTTCCGCGTTCGGAAGGCTAGCATTCACTATATCAGGCAGCCACTTACCGCAGGGTGCTCGAGTGCATGACATTTTGACGTCGGTTGTTGGGAACGGACCTTGGGTCGATACCATCGCGAGCTGTGGTTTGTTCGTGGGTCTCATGTCAATTGTCATGTCATGTTCATCGTTTCCTGCCAACCTTCAGTTGACGTTGACTGAGTTAGGGCTCGGGTCCCAGCGGTACGTAAGCTTGCGGCCCGCGGATAGTTGAAAGCAAGGCAAAGAAGGACATCATTTCCCTTCTAGAAGCTCTGACATATCCTTTCAGAGTAGAAGTAAGAAAAGGACAGAAAACCATATATGTTCGTATTCCAGCCTTGATGCGGCTAAAAAATGGAGGGGTTAGAAGGTGACTAATTAAATACCTAGAGAAATTTAATTACATTCAATTTCCAGCCTTAGGGTGGGTACTCGCCCAGTCCGGATCATAATGCCACGGTAGCATTACAACAATCTAAATATATCGGTCACAATCATATTACTCATAATCTACAGGCCCTCAGTCCTCGGTAAGCGAAGTTAATGATAGCTATAGTTTGGTATACAGTGGAACATTCCGTAAGCAAGCCAGCGCGTGCTTGTGGAACACGATCACGACAGTATTGAGGCTGGCGGGACCTTTGTAAACGCAATACTTCGGCATGATCGGTGGCCAAGATAGACAGATTAAAGTTGGTACGGTCATGGTTGACTGGTCTTTGAGATACGTGCTCCTGCAAGGTCTAGGAATGTTCATATTCTACCGCGCCTTGCTTCCAAGGGGCAGGGGGCAGCGGCATCCGAAAGCCCATGCCAGAGACACTGGCAACTGAGACATGCAAAAGACCATTGACATGAAGCGAATGTTGATGTTGCCTTGGAATCGCGTTTGCCTGTGTTGGGGAACATAGATAAAATGCAGGGAGTTATTTCCGACCAATACTCCATGCTCTGCACCAATTACCAACCAACATCACATCGACCTCTGGATGGAGTCCCAGAGACCAGGACGCGATTCTATTGGCAACGCTGCCAGTGCCAGCAATACTCATACACCGCAAATAGGTCAATCTCCTAACGATTTAGAAACAATCTCGGCTGCATATCAGGTTCTGTTCTACATTGAAGGCTCTGCCTCATTCCAACGACTTCTCGACTCGCTCCCACCAGATACCCCCGGTTTCCTCATGAAAGAACTTGTCTGTTCCTTTCTCTCCTACTTCACACAGTCGCAGCCCAACGCTCTCCTCGGGTATGTCAGCACTCA
This sequence comes from Aspergillus bertholletiae, assembly GCA_009193595.1. Lineage (NCBI taxonomy): Eukaryota > Fungi > Ascomycota > Eurotiomycetes > Eurotiales > Aspergillaceae > Aspergillus > Aspergillus bertholletiae. The sequence continues at coordinate 133,496 of ML736176.1, forward strand.
GGGGTTTGAAGCTGTGGACGGTGTATTTTATAATTCCAAGATTCGGCCGAGATGGCTGGCCGACGACCTAGGCCCCCACGGCCACACTTGGCAAGATCTAGATGACCAGGATTGCCTGCGCTGGGACGTGATTGGCATCATATATGCCACTGTCGCTCTTTCCCTAACTCTAAAGCATGAATCATTGGGTATCAGTAATGATACCTCCCAGCCCGACTCTCGGGCAAGAGAGACGGTCCTAAAAGACCTGACTCACGCTGTCAACACATGCATACAGTTTCAGGAAATGACTGGCACCAAAACTGAACTTTATTTATGGCTTCTAATCCAAGACATTATATTGCTAGTGAGGATATACGGTGGCAGAAGTGAGTCGCTCGATGTTGTATTGGTACGGTTTGTACTAATATAGAACCCCAAAACTCGACAGGTCGATGTGTTTGGCGGAGATTGGGAGATATTGGAAACGCAGTATTTACCATTGGGCTACACAAATCATCCTTAAGAAATCAGGTTATCACAAAGATGCATATCCGCCAACAGCTTTTCCTGGCAGCGTATACACTGGACAAAGCCATAACAACGCTAATGGATCGACCACCACGGATTCCCAGGCAGTACTGCATGGATATAGACGGCCTGAACTTATCCTTCCCAGACACCGAGAAAATCAACCACTATGTCTCAGCTAAGCTGGGTCACTCGCTAACCTCCCCAGCATCGCTTGTAGAAAAGGTCAGTTTTGCCATGAGCATAGTGCGAGAAGACGTCCAGGTTGCGAAGTCAACATTATATAATAGCCCAGAGGGCTCAGTACCTCGGTATGTCCCGGGCCTCCCTCATAGAGTACATGTATGAACTAATGTATTCCAGAAGTATGTCCAAACTGCTAGAAGCAGTGTGGCAATCGCTAAAGATTGCCAGTGGTGTACAACCAGAGGACTGGCAAATGGAGAAGACCCCACATAAAGGCTATATCTTATTAATAGTCTATTTGGAATACTTATACACGCAATCATACGTCTGGCAGCATCTGCTCCCCGGGCAGATTTACACCCTCGGGGAACTGTGCCGAAAAACTCTTGAGACAATGATATATGGAGTGCAGTCCTTGGGTAGCTTAGAAGAATATCGTGCCGATTACGCATGGAGAGTGAGTCACAAAAGTCTTCATTCATACCCGATCCGTTCAATATGGATCATGTCCATGCGAGGGACAACGTATTGATGAAAATCTCTCCTTCACAGCTCGTTTTATATGGTCTTCCAAGCGCCAACGTCCTAGCTTCACTTCTCCTCCCTGATTCCGAGCAAGAAAGCCAAAGCACAAGCAGATTGGACTCATTTTGTCAACGGACAATAATTTCGGAAATAAACTCATTCTTTTCCTGCATCCTAACGGTTTTCCAGCCCAATGATGCGCACTATAGGGACTGCCAGCAAGCTCAGCAAAAGATCTCCGTCTCCCTGGCTCAGGTGACTAGTCTAGAAGCCACCCTTTGATATCTGCCTACCCACGACTCCATTGCCCTGTCTGTGTTATGGTCGCTTTACTGGTATTCAGTGGAAAACCTCCAGGGGGCTGAGATCCCTTCAATACCGCCTTCACCTGGGGAACGTCGCAGTTTACACTTCTACTTTTATTGGGCCTATTCATACCATGGGTAGTTTGCTAGCATCCGAATAGCCCAAGCGTTTAGCACTTCGAGGATTAATCGACACCATGTATATTGCAGCACTGTCTGGCAAAAAAGGATCCCCGAACTTTTCAGATCCCGAGATGAAGGCTGTTTCGTTTCGGGAGGCTCCTTCCTGTGGTTTCATCGAACTATCACGACCACTCTGGGTTAGAGGAAAAGCAGATCAGAGGCAAATCGATAAAGATAATACGGAACAAGCACATACTTTATCGGAGGCTTCCTTAGGTGGATCTTTTATCAATGTGGATCACTTGGTTCTGGCACAAAACATCACCATAGCAGAAGATCCCCTCAATCACAGTTCAACCATCTTGCATGATTCCGGTGACATATCGGGCAATATCAGAAACATTAACAATTGCATTCTTAACATTCCTCATCCACATATTATCTTGCCATTAGGAAGCGATACGGCATAGTCTATACGACTAGAAGGGAGATTTGGCAAGCACGCTAGTGCCAACATCCGACATTCATAATAGTGTACGGTAAGTATACCTTGCGTGTTAATTGCTAGACCTCCTTCTTTATCACTATTAGCTGATAAATTACCGAGCTGTCATAGCTCATGACTCGACATACCTCGCCTCTCAAACCCATCACTCCTCCAGGTGGGGCACACTTCATGAATGCGCAAGGGATACAATAAGGCCCAGCAACCCTGTTTGGTTTAAGATGGTGGATAGCCACACCCACGGAGCACGCAGAGAAGATGTCAATGCCACTTTGATACCTGGCAAGAAGTTGACAGCTATCTGTGATGTCTCAGATAAGCGCACAGGCGCCACACTGGCAAGATGCTGTACCCTAAGATATGCTTGTCAAACCAAAATGGAAAAAGTGTACTCTATAAATACATCAGAATTCCATATTTGTCCTCTTTCCCTTCTGCGAGCATGCAAGAATTCCTTGCAATTCATGGCTGCCTGAGCGGCTCTTGAGCCACGCGTACCCCGTCCCACTCCGTTGCTCCCACCAAATGAGCCAGTGTAAAAAAGTAGGCGACGAAGATTTTGCGTATTAGCTGTGTGCTTCTTTTTGGCGTTTTATGCTCTACTAGTCATGTCACGACTCACAAACCGAACAGATGTTGGTTTACAAACAATGGGATTCTGAGATCAGCCCTGTGTTCGGACTCTTACGATACCGAAGAAGCAATGCCGTAGTTGCCCCTTGCTTGTTTTGCTCTCCGGAATGTATGTACATTGCATTGCATCGGCAGTTTCTCTGACAGGCCAATTAGGGTTTGGTTCGGAACTCTGACCCGTCATTACACTTGAGTGGTCTCGATTTACGACTTCATTCAGAGCTCGAGGTAACGTCGCATCTTCAGATGCCAGGTCTGAGGTGACCTATAGGCATCATTTTGTTTCACAAAACCGGAATGCAAAGTATGCCAGTTTCCTGTTTCTTGGAGCTGTCATTGCAATTGGTTGGAAGGGCGTTCGTATACGGAAACTATGTCAACCCTACAGCAGGTTACTTGACTCGGTCCCCATTCCTAAGAAAATATATAAAGATAGATAAAAATAAACAAGATAGACTAGAATATACATTAAGAAGAAGAGGACGAGTTCAGCCAGCTACAGTAAAAGTCTCGAATACAGTTGACGTTATTATCTTTCGCTTCAATCAATCAATCAATCAATCAATCAATCTTCTATTAACCTGTTCGAGCCTAACTACTGAGCGTCTAACTACTGAGCGTCTAACTACTGAGCGTCTAGCTACGCTGCTGCTTCTAGGAGCCCAGAATATAATCATAAACGCCTGAATACCCATACAAACCGATAAAAGGCTTTTATCGCAACTAAACCTGCCTGCCACCCGCCTGGCAGCGTCCTTTGCCATCCTATCGTCGCGTCCCCGGCCCCTTCTAGTCCCTGGTGGTTATCGTTGGTAGGCATGTCGAGGGGCTTGACCAGGCCACCCTGGAATGACTATCTACACATCGACGTAGGGGATCGCCTGTGGATAGAATATAATCCTCTTATAGTCCGTTATTCTTCGCTTCCGAGTAACGGTGCAAAGTCTCTAGAATAAAGCTCTGGGCGGCGATATAACTGAAGAATTAGTCAATAGCAGCTTTTTATTCACCACTCTAGCTACGTGCACATGTAATTTTGCATATTTAATGTCCACTAACAGACTGGCTATGCAGTAGTCTCCTGGTAAGAGTCCAGCAGGACCGCCATGATTGTCAACGGCCATCCGAATGATAGCAATCTCATCCTGGTTTTTATAGGGCCTAGACTTTCGAATACTATTCCCAAATACTATAATGTCGGTGTCAAAGTAAATGAATATAGAGGCGGTACGCTGGCGATGGGATGTTCTGGTTTTGATTATAATCTTCTAGACCTTCGTTGCAGTTAAAGAAGAACATCAGCCTAGCGAGCACACGAAACACTAGCTAATCATGGTCGGTCATGGATACTCAAGTGTAGCAAATGACAGACTTCCCAACCAACCATGACTTTTTCTTCTCAAATGTGCTTGCCTCTAGGCGGCTTGCATACATGCCGGCTCGGTCGAGACCAGCCTGGCATGTCTTTTACAGGCACCATAGGTACTTCACGAGAGGAAACTCGTTTGTGGGTGCATCTGTCATATATATCACGTTTCAGGTCAAGTGGATCGTACCTCTGTCAGCCAGTCACGTTAGGGGCTCCTTAAGGAAATTTATTTAGGTTGGAAATGGGTCCGGCATTTAGCGACTACAAGCTCAGAAAGGATGATCTGCTTTGTCTGGGCACCTATAGCTAGTTTAACGGATGTAGATCATTCCAGGCATAGTACTATATCCCCATTATTGGTCTCCACAGGGGGGGGGTAGAGCTTGTCTTAGTGCACCACTTCAAGTCCACTGAGTATAGCAGAGCAAATCAAGACCGGCTACTGGGCAAAGGTGACTATCTAGCACAGCGGACTATGCTGCTGCCACGGTTTACCTATTTCGACCAAGGTACGGAGTAGTAGATCCCCACGAAATCAGAGCGTTCATTCTCAGTGCGGGTGGAAACTAGGGTTTAAGCTTTTGATCAACTATCTTGGCCTCTGCACTGGTAATATCCGTTTTCTTCTTCAACATCTCAGACACAGGCCTCCTTGAAGAAACCACCCCTGCATTTGAGAGCCATTTTACGGATCATTTCTTGTTTGGTCAATGGAAAAGAACCGGCGATTAACGACTGCATATCCATGAGCATCGCAATCCTATCCCAAACAGGTGATGGATGCGCTCCAATCAATCAAATCAATCAAAATTCTGTAAACATGTTCGAGACTGACTATCGAACGTTTAGCTATGCAGGCGCTTTTCCAGTTAAAGCAGAATCTTCTCAAACCCAAACCCACATGCAGGAGATACAATGCATTGAAAAGCTATACACAACTAAACTGCGTGTATCCCTGCCTCCATCTACGATGTACGTCTCCATCCTGTCCACTGTCATCTTCCATCTGAATGATCTCATAGCCTAGTTGACCCCCTAAATCTCGCGGGTCCGTTTAACTGGATGCGCTGCATTACTATTCGTTCCTGGCGGTAAAGATGCTGTTGCATTTTCCCATGAGTCCAGCATAGTGTATTCTATCCAAAACAGTATAGGGAGACGGTAGGATATACCCCTGCTTCCTAGTCTTGATCAGAGCCGTTAGGGGGGGGGGGATGGAACAATATCTACGGGCCCAGAAAGACGTTGGGATAAAATTGCCTGCCAGGAAAGGAGGAAGAAGGACGGTGAGTCCCTGTCACTATGTGCCTCAGGAATATTAAGTGTTCCATGTTATGGCTACAATCTGTGATTGCCGGAATATCCACCCAGGTCTCGGTATAGTATCTTTCTTTATAATGAGTTAGATGTTGTCTCTTGTATTCTATATCTTGTTATTTAGAATAGCAGGAGTAGGATAACCGTTGTCAATAGAAGCATGATAGTTTCTAATATGGCAGACCATCGCTCAGTCTGATATTCTTGTATATAACAAACACTTCCTGTATTGAAAGCAGCTCCACAACAACGTACTATGCTAGATGATATATCATATCGGGGTATACTTACCTGACACGCAACCACTCTCGAAGTAATTAGCAAAGCATGTATGTAGGATGCAATTCAGTTATAAAGATAAACATACGCGCGTCAGGGAATCCCATTACCTCTCTATGCGTTTATGCTTAATCGATTCACCCAGCGATACTAGTAAGGGTATAATAGTCCTAATCCGAAATTCCTTTCTGTGGTAAGGTACAATTTAGCCGAATAATATAGCACTATCAGAGGGGGAATCAGTGGTATATCAAATGATACTATAATAACATCGCTATTCAGCGCGCCAATTTCGGGTCTGATACTATTGCAGGGGACGCTAAGTTTCATGTTCATTTACTGAAGACTTAAGAGCCCTCTATAGCGCAATGTACTTACGCAACCTCTTATGCATGACACTTGATACACCGCCGGTTCTGCAGAATTGTTGAATGCGATGGTATATAGTAACTAGCGTTGAGGATAATTGCGTAGCCCCTTCAGCCTATATTACCCGACAGGATCTTTTTTCAACGGGCTAGGCTCAGTCGACGGATAGTTTTGAATAGATGAATTAGCCGACGTTCGCGACTCACCGTGTTCATATTAGCGTGGTGGTAGAGTAAACTACCACTGGTGAGGCGTGATCGGGGGGGCGATTCGTGTCCGCGTACAGGATACTATTGAACTCGAAGCTGAGCCACTTGCCCTCCCACCAGTGAAGCGTCCACGTGCTGCTGTGCGTTGCCAATACTATGCATCTACCATATGCAGCCGCGACGATGATCAAACAATAGCACAGCCCCACTCAGATGACCCCCCAATCGATCTAGCTCAGAACATCACGGATTATCTGCAGTCCTTGCGCAATACTAGTGGTCTAACTATTAACCTAGTGAGTTAGTATCTACCGCTCCATCTCACCTTGCGTACAGAGAGTATGGGGGTCCCAAACCCATCAGCTAAAATAACAGCGACAAGGATGAAGAAGCTATAGTGACGGTGCATTTGAGGTTGCTATATGTGGGGGTTAGCGCCAGCCTTGATGAACTGCCCGTCTGTTACTATCGGTTACCCCATAATTGTCAGATATCCTGACAAGGTTGCATGGACTGTCACTGTTGGTTTTTTGAATCCTTTCAATCAAAAATCCGGGGTAGTGCTATGAAACCAGAGAGGCGGCTAATGCATCACGAATCGACCGACTGGCCTAGTGGTTACGGCGCTCGTCTTACATTAGTGATCACGAGAGATCGCAGGTTCGATCCCTGCGTCGGTCATTTATTTTTAACCATCATTCTTCAACAATTTTTCTTTTTTTTTTTGGAGTTTAAACCGCCCAAACACAAATATGTTCGTGGTTTTTGCTCATTACATCAAATTTGGCATATGCGTAGACTTGTATACTTTATTATTTGGGTTCGTTGTTGTTGCTGTTCAACAGGCAACTCAAAGTATATATCCAGCTGCATCCTCGGTTGAAAATCTATACATACCTATCCAATCCATCGCTCTGCCACTTACGAAATAGGGTATTTCATATTTAAATTCCTTTGACTATTACTGTCACTGCCCCCAAATATCGATAAATATAAACTACCAAGTATCTTCCATACCCCAGCTATGATCACAAACAACAGGTCCGGTACCTGCCTATCACCCACAGCCAACACGCCCAAAACAGCAACAATCAATCTACATGAGACCAAACATAAGCACTTGAGCAGGGGGAGGGAAAGAAAAAAAAAGAAAGGCTATTACAAAGTCCGATTAGCCTGTGAAACATCAACACAGAAAGGAAAGGACAAGAAGGACTAAAGCCCTTGTCCTACCCCTCACTGCCACCGGCCTTGTTCCTGAGCCTATTGCTGGCCCTGTATGGAGAGACAGCAACCAGTTGATCCTGACCAAACGAGTGAGATGACACCGATACACCAACACCAGCTAACTTAAATTCCCCAAGTACTACCTACTACCTACTACCTACTAGTAATATGGAAGTAACACTACCACACCCGAACCAACCAAAAAGCGCATCTGGATATCGGAGCTGAGCTGAGAAACTCTCTCATAAAACCAATCCAAACCCACACAAAACAAAATCAATAACAAAACAAACCAAAAAAGCCCCTAATCAACCCGAGACATAAAAAAACAAAAACAAAAGTGCCAGTGAGTCAGTGACAAGACAGCATGCCATGCCATCCCCCACTACGATAAGGGCCCCCAAATATGGATGTAACCCCTCCCATCTCACCTCACCGTACCTAGCGCGGCACCAAATTAAACATAGCCGCAAAGGAAAAAAAAATAAGAATAAAAATAAAAAAGCCAAAACCAAAAGAAGGAAAAGAAAAGGCCAAACGGCCGGCCCCATAATGTCGCCTTATGGCGTGTGTCACGGTGTGTGTATGGTTAGTGTACCATGGAATTGAAGGGCAAGTTTAAGAGGGGCCGTCCGTTCTAGAATGCTTCCTTGGTGGAGATGAGGCTTTTTTTTTTTGAATGTCGGAGCTTTTTTCTTTTCCAGGTTCCCACTAAAACGTCGTTTATCGGTTCTAGTTTTTTTTCCCTTTCCCTTGGTGGGTTCATTGGGTTGTTGGATGGCGGCCCGATGTGGATTCTTCATTTTATAATTTGCTTAAATTTTTTCTTTTTCATTATCAATGGGGGTTGGGGTTTGTATTTGGTGATTGATTCTGGTTATCTTTTGCTAGCTTTTCCCCCCCTCCTTTTTGCATGTTTTGATATACGACTGCATTGAGGCGGTGTATACGGTATTTTATCTTGCATTTTTTCTTACAATATTTATAATCGATACATTATTGACATACACTAGAGGAAGGAGCGGTTAGTAACTGAGGTAGTATTAACTACTATAGCCCCGTTTCACCATCACATCACTGCATGGAGTCCTCCTCTGCACCCCGAGATTGGAACCAACATCTATCCTGAACCAGCTTAGCTTTTTGTATAGTATTTTAGCATATTGACCAAACAGTTTATCTGAGGGAGAGGGGCCATAAAAACAAATATTACACTGGATGGTGCTCCGTATACTCTGTACTCTGAGTAAACACTAAACTAAACCCTGTATGCACCAACCATTCAATGGTCTGAGGTATCTACCTATCCTATGGAATCACACACACAGCCTGAAGTTAAGTTTAGGAAGGGAGGCGACGAATCACGGATGACACATGTACTCTGGTAGTCAAAGAAAGGTTAAGAGTCATGGATACCTACGTAGGAGACCACCACCACCTGTGTGTCAAGTCGAACATGGAATTATGGTCTGGGATTGGTGAGTGTGTCTGATTGTGTGTGAGAGGAAGAGCTGAGAATAGAAGGAGATTACTTACTATGTAGATGTTGAACGACTGATTGGTCAGTAGAGAGTCGTTACAGCGAAAGTTACTTCCCACGAGCGTGTTTGTGAAGCGGGAGCTGGGAGTCTATGATTGGGAGCTGGGTTTTTGAGGCCCTAGTCCCAGTACTACCCCGTATAAGAGTGTTGGTTTATGTTGGGGTCAGAGTTCCCGTTCATTGTCACTATCACTGTTACTTACTAGGGGCTTTTCTTTACTTCCCGGTCTGTATACTATTTGCAAACTGCACTCCGGGGTTGGGGAGTTCTGATCAAGAAGCGTTTTTCATAGTTTGGGCTATATTTTTATTGTACATCTGCATGGTGTTCTGCCCACGGAGTACGATGGATTAATATCTCTTGAACTTGAAAAGAAAAGAAAGGAAGAAAGGAAGAAAGAAAGAAAGAGCAGTATTCGAGACGGTTGATTACATATTGTATATTGTGTACTATAGCTGTATCTCTGCACATGTCGCAGTCATACGGAGCTATATTGTAATGTTGTACAGGGGATACTTCCACGTCACAAACAACCACAATCACAGCCATTTAATCAAAGAAGTGATACATTATCGTCACCATGTTACGTTTCATGCGAAACTAATGTTAAACCAGTAACAGCTGCAAAGAAAATCCCTTTGACAGACTGACCACGAGGACGGACGGCGGACCCGTTTACAAGGCTGGTGGATTGATTATGCACTGTCAGCAATAGCCATGCTTTGATGTCTGTTGGGTGCATTTGTTTTAAACTGGTTCTGGTTTTTGATTGTTGGTTTTTTGAGTTTTTATCTTGACCTACTAGCTAGTTTTATGTCCATGATACATTGATAGAATTATGGTGTTTGAGCCGTGTAATGAGGGTGTGTGGGATGCGGGGGTCCTCGTGCGACATGTGAGGCTCGATTGCTTCTTGGTTGGACTGAACGTGTATCCTGGAGTTGGTCTGTCTATCTGTCTTATCTGGCGTACTGATTGGGTTGGAAATCAGGGCTTTGGTGTTTGTAGGGTCGACGGTGTACAGATTACCAATTCGGGTTTGATAGGTGGTGATGAACATTACCCTTCTCCGCACTCCGGATTCTGCTCCGTCGTCATCATCAACCCCCCCGGGTGCATGCTGATCGGATATTATTTGCGATGGGTGGAATGTTGGGTCTCAGTACTCAAGGAATGAGGACCCGTCGAGTGAGGTCATTGGGGATGGGGGTTGACCGACTGACCTTGGTCGTTGGTGGCTGTTCAGAGAGATATCTGATATCACACTTTGGTCAAAGGGCTGGACCTGGCGAATCCTGTTTCCTGCAGTGCCGATCAGTCAAGCACAAAGAGTAATAAAGCTTACATAAATCGTTCTGGAGCCCGGGTTCAGCCACAAGGACAGGTAGATAATAGCCACATTGCCTGAGCCACAGTGGGGGAGAAGGTATGTGGGAGGTATGTCGATCCCCAATAGACCTATCCGTCGCAATGCATGAAGGCCACCCCGGGATTTGGGTAGAGAACATCCAGATGGGGATAGCTGCAATAGTTATGTACTGTATTCATCAGCTTGCAGGAGGCGCCACGATCCACATACCTTAAGCGGGCGGCTATACTTTGTGATAGAACGAAACCTCTCTTGAGCCACCCCGTGCAGAGCACAAGTGATCAGCCGGGGAAGCGGTGGCCGACGCGTCCGTCAGAACCCAGAAGTCCTTTTTTCTCCCTTGACACGAAGCTGGCAACCGAGAACCAGGAAAACTTACCCGGGGGAGGCGGAAAGGACCATCCGCCAGCTCCATCGGCTGCAAGGAGTCGACACCTTAACAGCTTAAACCTTTCCCCCGGACCCGGACCGCATTCCGCAATGCGCAAGAAGCTCTGTGCTTTTGCGCTGGGGCCCATTCTCCTTCCCAGAATAGTTGTACAGATGAAGACGTGTGCTGGGTGGCGATTAAACCCCGGACAAAGCCGCGGGAATGTTGTGCATCCTGGGAGTGAGGATCACACAACTCCCTCACCTGCGGTTGTGCACCCCATCTTTTTTTTTTTTTTTTTTTT
>ML736176.1:144651-172902 GCA_009193595.1 Aspergillus bertholletiae
GGTTTCAAAATAAATTTTTTTTTTTTTTTTTTTTTTAAAAGTTATTATTTTTTTGGGTTTGTTTTTGTTTTGGAAATCCCGTTTCGGTCATCCCTGGCGGCGGAACACTGGGAGTCTGGGGTATCGTGGATGGGAACCATGATTCAGAATACGGGTCATATGTCTGTGTTGGTCCAGTTTTCTGGGGAAGCCGGCGTTCGTCACCCACACTGGAGTCATTGAGCGCAGCAAGACATTTTGACTACGCTGACTCCAGGATCTCGTGTTCTTCAACTTGAAATGTCATCCTGTTGCTCGCATGGCAGCTTCGTATCCAATAGTCGACCAGGCGGTGTATCACCGCCCTTTTCGATGCGTCGCCGCCGAGCCAGGAATCCCTGCGGGAACAGTACTTTGGCAGTTGTGGCAAACATGGTACTCCTGTCGTCGGGGAATATTAATATTATTCAATATGTAAAACATTTTAATAATAGTTAATTGGGATAGTCGATGCAGTTGCAGAAACAGCCGGGCGGCAATGCAGGGTTGGACCCGGGATCATGGGATGAGATTTGACCTATCGCTCTGGATCGATCCGGCGATCGGATGCGCCCAGGAGGGGGAGGGGGATCTGAACTTTTGGCAATGGGCGGTGGATATGACAAAAGGTCCTCCTCCTGTACCTACATCTATCACGGCATGTATAGTGTGTGTGTGTGACCCCCGTCTGCAGATGGATACAGAGGAATGGACAGGTGGTCGTCATCCTTCGTTGAATCATGAATGCTGCAGCAACATCGCAAACACATGCGAAACAAAACGACGACAACAGGAGGGCCAGCAAATGGATCTCCCACCCACCAATGAATTGGAACCCAAGTTGAATTGTTCGCAGAAAGGTATAAAACACCCCAGGAATTGCACCGAGCGAACAGAGATGAAAGAGGAAACGATCTCCGTAGTCTCCTCACCCTTGGAACCGACGGCTCCTCTTTCCGCCTTTCCCGAACCCTGGGTTACTGTTGCGGAAACCAGGGAGAGAAATGCGAACTCAAAGGTTGGGTGACAATTTTGCCTAAAGGGGAAAGTCGATAATTTTTGGAGACGACGATCGTTTTGGACCCAGTTTTATTGCACTTTTATTTTTATTTTTTATTTTATTCAATGTCCTTTTCCACGAAGAGTATTTTCTAGGAGGGAAGTGGGGGAGGAAGGATTCCGACGCGACGGTTCGATCGTTTCGCGGGAGACGGAAATGCATTCCCCGGGGTAGGGGTGTTTAATAATAATTACGGAGTAGGTTCGTTGGAGCTGAACTATTGATGGATCGTGATTGATAGTATTTGATTAAAATTAGGTGGGTGTGGGCAACGGGTCTAGACTCGAGACTCCCTGGACCACTGCCGAGGCTCCAGCCGACCGTACTTAATAAAGGTCCGGGGAAGCTCTCGCGCACCAAAGACCCAGTGTACCTGTCAACTGGCCTGGCGGGATGGATCGGCTTGTCCACCTCGGTAGTTTTGTACTTTTGAATGAACTGATTGTAGCTATTTGTCAAAAAATTGAAATCATAGGAAGAAGAATAAATAAAAAAAAAAAAGGCGATCTGTTGCCACATGTGAGACACTACGTCTCCTGGGTGTCCTTCTCAAACATGAGCTGAAGAAGGATCTCGTCGAAATATGATGGATCCTTTCTCTGAACTAGAGGATTATTCCCAAGACACCAATTCAAACCACACCAATTGGGCAGCAACGTCAGCTTCAAGGGGAGCCGAAAACAAACAAAAAAAGGGGAGGGGGAAAAGGGTTCTCGCTCTCCCATCGCTCCGGTAGCTGGAACTCCATCACGATCAGCGGCCGTCGACCATCCAGCTGGCCGGGACTCGCGCGACTTTTCACCGACTACCGAGGGCTTGATTTCACCACGAGCTTTCCCTTGACCCCCAGGCAAAACAAGCACTGTCGCGTCCCCAGCTCCATTGGGCCTCGGCTGAAGTGCATCCGTCGAGTCGGAGACCCGGCCTAAAGGTTGCCACGATGAGGCTCAGATTTTATCCGCGGTCTGTTTTGCAGGGAACGTGAAAATCCGGCTTATGTAACTGGCGGAGAAAAACGGGAGAAAATCTTCCGCTTCATCTTTCCCTAACTGGGTCGAATCCCGGAGGAACGTTTTAGCTACGGATAATTGGCGCCGTTTGAAGCTTGGGAAAACTTGGGAACCTGGAACTACGTGGAGCATACTTTTACCCTTCACGGGCAACCGATAGAGTCATTCGTAATCACGGATGAAAGTTCGGCTGTGCGCCGAGGGGTTCCAGTTTCTCCTCCTAACTAAAAATGCGATCGGGTGTTACGCTGGTGATAGTGTGGACGATCTGGTCGAGTCGTGGGGACGGTTTAAAAAAGAACCTCCTGAGATTTCTTGGGTCCTGGGTCAATGATCTTCCGAGGTGCTCGTGGGGTGATTAAAGTAGACAAAGTCGCGAGCGCGTTCCATGGTTCTGAGCCTGTCAAGGTTGCCAAAAGTTGGTCCGTCCGGTGCGCATCCATCACAGGTGACGGTCGAATTCGAGATCCAATCCTTCGTGACCAGTTCATCAAGGACACGACGACGGATGAAGCATCCTGGTTTTTTTTTTTTTCTTAAAAAAAAATCAAAACAAGACAAAACAAAATAAACCCGGGGAAGAAGTAAAAACGTTACGGAGTGCTCCGTCTTCCGTACGGAGTAGTGAAGAAAGAAGAAAAAACCAAGTCTCCACCGCGGAAACCGCGCAAGGGCTCTGGAACAAATTTCGAAGGAACTCCATCAGGTTGCAACTTCCCTTATTTCCTTTTCTCCCACTTCATTGGGCCGCACCAGGCGACTAGATTATTCTGGCGGAAAACGAAACGGCTAGGCGGAAAATCAATTCAACTAGTCGACCAGGTAGAAGGTTCTCCTGAGTTAACTATCGTCGCTACTATTGATTGTTACGGAGGAAAATCCATCGGGCGGGGGTTGCCGCATTTCAGACCGCTAGAAGCATCAGGATTCAAGGAACTGAATAGTAAGGCGCGGTGTGAGTGAGGCGAGTGAGCGAGCGGTGGTGTGCTGTAAATCGTAAATGGTGGTCAACGGATTGGCGACTGGTTTTCGAGCCTGGCACAGGCGGTGACCCGATGGAACTACCGCTCCTTCCCCCCTTGAAATCCTGTAGTCGACATACAGCTCGACATACATCCGCCCGCAGTATTATGTATGCACGTTCACCGCGAGGATGTCAAACATCAAAGCGGTGTGCTTCTCATGCGCGGTCTGATTCGACTCCCCTCTATCCGCCACTCGGTTGGGGTTGGGGGAGGACAGTTCAATAATGTTACGACTATCATCTATCTCTGCAGATTGGAACGAGCACGGACGGACAACTGTCGCGACAGCAGACCGCAAGAACCCGTTTCAGATGCACGAGAGCCCAAAATATATCCTCATGTTGACGGCAGTTGATCGAGGCGGGTGGGATCGTGTTATATCGCGTAATCACTAATCTGTCTGACCACCTTCCACGTTTTGTTCCCTTTCTCGCTTTACGGAGGACTGCGACAATCTTGGGGGAGGGGGTGGGGGAATGATACGGAGTCATCCGAGTCATCGTCACTGAAACACATGATAAAGGATTACGATGGATGACGGTGAAGAATTCCTCCGAGATAATCCCAGCACCGAGAAATCATCGAGCGTGGGAGCGTACGCGGGTTTATTCTTTCTGAGTCGGGTAACAGCGACGGGTAATAATACCTGAATGATCCAGGAAATCAGAAGACAAGAAACCAAAAATAAAATAAATTCCATCATTAATAATCAAATACGGAAGAAATAAACCCAATTACTTGTACACTGGAAACTCTCGTCCCCGTTTTTGACTCACTCTTTGACGGTTTTTTGATCCCCACGCCCCTAACCCGATGTTCCCCGGCCCGCGGGCCGATGGATGGAAGAAAGAAATTAATGAAAACAAATAAATAATAAATATATCAATCAATCAATCCGCCGGCTACTTTATTTAATAAAAATAAATTCATCCGGAGCACTGGAACAAAAGAAAATCAAATCAAATAAGAAAAGCGATAGATCCACGTCCACTGACCGGGGTCTACTGTCAGATTGTCTGAATCTCACACTCACACACCCTCTCGCAAACTCTTTGTCCACCAGGATTTGGTGGTGGTACTTATTTTCTTTGACTGATCAATTTCTGGCGGCTTCATTCTGGTGGAGTTGAATGAATACATCAGGATCAAATCGAACCAAATCAAATCAATCAATGAACCGATCAATGATTCGGTCAGGCTGTGATCGCCCTATCTGTCCAACTTACCTGTTCACCTGTCGATACTCACCAGTCAGTTCTTCATACATAATCCTACATTATCCAGCTGCCGGGACGCCTCTTCCGCCTGATCGCCGCGCTTGACTCGCAGTTTGTCAGTTGGGTACTGGCCAGCATTACGGAATATTCTGAGGAATTCTCGACCGGTATTTTTGTTTGGCGATCCTTTTCCTCACTGCCTGTTGGTTGTGGGGCCTGCATATTTTCCCTGGAAATTTAAAATAAAATCGATTATTTTATTTTGGATTTTGGGTTTTTATTAATTATTATTTTATTTTATTTTATTTTTTTTAAACAAAAAATAAAATAAAATAAATAATAATACGCATCACACCAACCCCCCGCGACGCCTTATCTGTTGGGATATGCAAGGGAGTCCAGACGCTTCCCCGATCGATCTGGACCCATACATATAC
The DNA here is from genome assembly GCA_009193595.1 of Aspergillus bertholletiae. NCBI lineage: Eukaryota > Fungi > Ascomycota > Eurotiomycetes > Eurotiales > Aspergillaceae > Aspergillus > Aspergillus bertholletiae. The sequence goes on from ML736176.1 coordinate 149,419, forward strand.
ATATCTCCTGTCCTTTACCACAACTCGACCCATTCACTCAAACCTGGTACCGGAGCTTATTACTACTATTTACACTCTCCCATTCCTCCCTTCCCTCCTTCTGGGTCCCTTCCCCAGACTTGTCGATCTTCGTCACCTTTATTATCTTCTGTTGCTCCCCCTTCTCCAGAAACTCTCATCAGCAACACACTCCTCTCCACTCTCCATACTCCAGCTCAGCCCACTACTACTACTACTACTACAACAACAACAACAACAGACCATCATCACCGCCACTTTGGCTTCGAATCTCAACTCTCTATTCACTATTCACCCACACGCACACAATGAAGTACTCTAGATCATCAGCGATACCAATGTTTCCGCTCCAGGCTTGGAGTGGGAACGCGGCCAGTCTTAGATCCTCCCCCAGTGAGGCATCTGCCAACACCGACCCGGTCGCCTTCAGCTTCGATACTACTTGGGATGGTGGCTCGCCCATTTCCACGCCGGCTGCCCCTCCCCCGTCTCCTCAGGACTCCTTACTCGACATCACCCCCCGCAAGTGCTCCTTCTCTACAGCATTTGGTATGAGCAACGCTTGCGCCTTTCCCTCGTGGCCCAACCGACCGGCTTTGATCAGCACCGACACCGAGGTCTCTACGGGAAGTGCCTACATCTCGGATGAGGAACTTTGCTTCGATTTGAGCCCCCAGTCGGAATCCGCCGTCGAAGAAGAGTCCGCCGTGCAAGAGTCCGTCCGACCGGGCGACCTAACGACCGAACAGCAGATCCAGATGTTGCGCGCCGCCGCCGAAGAGGAAGCTCAGCGCGCCCGCTTCCTTGCCCAGGTCCAGGCTCACGCGCGGGCCCAGCAAGCCATGCGAGTGGCACAGCTGGCGACCCAGGAGAAGGATGCGAAACGCAAGAAACGCCGGGCTCTTCCCGAGAAGAAGCGACGAGCTCCGTCCGCAACTAAAGTGGTGATTCGCGCCTAGAGCTGTCGGATTCACCCGTGTATCCGGGTACTATCCAGGTACTATCCATCATCACCATCCACACCCTTATCGATACCCCGCCTGTCGGTCGCCCCACGTTATCTTCATGGTTTTGTTAGCGCAGCACTGTCGAATGATCGACAGATCATGGACTTTTCCAGACTTGTTTTGAATATGCGGTCAACGATTCAGCCGCTTAGCCCTTGGGGTCGAGCGACCAATCACAGGGACCGCCCTCTTCTGGCCCAAACCCGAGCCAGTCGCACTACATGGCTTGAACACGCGAACAAGACTCCGATCAGTTGTCGCCAGAAGATCTGATGACTGATCTGACGAGGCTGCTGCACGTGCTTCGCCTTAACGGACGGGCGGCGCTGGTTGGCTGCCCGTGGGGGTTACGCGCTGTTGCCGGACGGAATTTCCCAACCCGCCGCCAAACGGAGTGACCTGCCCGATTCGCTGCCTGATTTCCTCTCTCACTCGATTGATTACTTAATTCCTCGTCGCTGTCGGCGCATCACCGTGAAAATGGCCTGTCGAAAAAAAAAATAAAAAATATCACCCTGCGGACTGTCACTTCCCCTCCTCGGCGCCTCTTCAGTCGGCTGCACGTTGGACAGACTCCTGCGCCTATCACCTCGCGCGTCATCTTCACCGCTACTGTCTGATACCCTTCGGATCTTATCTCTCTTGACATCCACTACCTACCAGAATTCTTATGACTCACTCTTCGGAAATCATGGCTCTGACTGTGCTTCTTTTTTTTGTTTTTGTTTTCGTGGGTCCGAACTTACCAGTGACCCCGCCTGATGTTTGCTGTCTGTTTTTTTTTTTTTTTTACTTTTCTTTTCTGCGATGGTGTTGGTGGTTTTCATCGTCCATGGTAGCGCATTTGGTTTTCTTTCTCCATTTCGGGCAACTTCATTTCATGTTTGTTCAGCCGGCGGTTCAGGGTTTCACAGCACTGTCCTCTGTATTGTTTTGTTCTCTTTCCTGTCTTGCTTAACTCCCTCGCCCTCTTAATCATCCTCCCTCCTTTTCCCTGACTGTTTTCTAGCGTCGATCCAATGTTCTCAGATACCCCGTCGTGTACCTCATGTTGTATGTTTTAGTTTTTTTTCATACCCCGAGCGTGTTACACGAAACAGCTCCTGCGTCGGCTTTTTCTACGGTTTGCATTTGCATAGCTCAGCGACATACCCTTTCCTTTGCTTCTACTTCTCTCTTGTGATGACTCGTTGTTTTTCTAGCGACCATGGGTTTTTCTTCTAGGTAATGGCATGTGAATACGAGGTAGCACTGAATCTAGCATTGCTCCTGACTCTCTTGACTAAAGTGCATCATAAAAACGTAGTTTCTCCATGACTGGGCATAGATGGTAATCTAGACCACCGGCTCTTCGGTGCTCAGACCGTAGATACTTATCAAGAATCAAACCAAAAAAAAGGCCCAAGCTCTTGTCTGACGTACTGCTACGACCGCCACAAGCACAAAGGAAATTCCCCCCCCCCCCACCAAAAAAAAAAAAGAAAGAAAAACAAGGAAAAGAATACCCTCCCAAACCTCCCTCGATAAGCACCATCCCAACAACTATCCACACATACTCAACATGGCATTATCTATAGTTCTACGCACGACCGACCCAAGCATGAATCAACCGCCCCTCCCCAGCATAAAACAAGCCCACCAAACCCAAACAAGAAAAATGAAAGAAGAAAGAAATAAAAAAAGAGAAGGCAAAAAAATATTAACGAGAGAAAGAGAGGGTCTAGTTAGTTGTTTAGTTAGGTAGTTAGTTAGACTCCCCAACCAAAACCCCCACCTCCCTCAGCAACCCCTCCAACGACGTACCCCCGAACCCCTCCTTCTGCTTGACCACATCCTGGACCCCTAGAATGCGACACACCTCGCCCACTGCCCCCTCGGCATCACTCTCATACACCAGCATCCCCAGCGCCATCAGGAACCCCCGGACCGCCTCGACGCTCTCCCCCTCATTGGCGATCGCCTCGACCAGCCCCGCCACCACGGACACCTGGTCGTCTTCGGCCATGAGCTCGTCCTTCCCCTCGATCCGGGCGTTGTGGTTTTGCGCGGCGAGGTTGTAGGCGAGTGAGGCGCCAGCGCAGCGGATCTTGGAGTTCGAGTGGAGGAGCGCTGTGGTGAGGGTGGAGAGGGTGGATTCGCGGAGGGACGGGTTCGATAGGAGGGTGGTGGTGGGGAGGAGGGTCGAGGTGAGGTTGGCCAGGAGTTGGAGGGTAGTTAGAGATTGATTGTAGGGGATAGGGGTGTTCTCGGGGGGTAGAAGAAGGGCTAACAGGGCGGAAGGCGGTTGCAGGGAGGCGAGGTAGGAGGCGATTCGGGGGTCGAGGGCAAGGAGTCTTGCCAGATCGATGATTGCGAAGTGGGCGTCTGGGGGGGAATCCTGGAGTAGGGTCTGGAGGTATGTTGGGTAGGAGGGGAGGTCGGGTGGGAGGGGGTTTTCCCTTGGATCTTTCGTTTCGCTGGAATGCGTGATGAAGGCCGTGATGGAGGTGAGGGACTCGGATGATTGGGTTTCCTGGGGTAGTTTCTGGACGAGTTTGGCGAGTGGGGGGATGTTTTTGTATAGGATATAGGCAGAGGCCGGAATGGCACGTTGGAAGGTCGGGAGGGCCAGTTTGCGGTGCGGGTGGGCTGGGTTGGCCATCTCGAGGAGCAGCCGGAGGTTGCCCTGCAGTTGGGATGGGTTGGCGCCGGTCCAGGTGTCGGTTTCTTGGCCCTTCAGGTAGGTTTTGAAAGTTGGAGTAGCGGTGATGCCGTGTTTCATGGCCACATCGTAGGCGGTGCTGATGTCGACTTTGAGGAGCGTGGCCCTGGGCCCGGCTTCTTCAGCCAGGTCGTCGTACAGCGGGTAGAGTGCTTTGCACGGGGGGCAGGTGGCGGAAGTGAAGAAGACGACTGCGCAGGAGTGGCTGGCGAGGGAGAGCTCGTGGTTGAGCTGTGTGAGATTGGTGACCGGGCGGACTTTGCTCGGTGTCTGTGTAGGGGCTGTAGGAGCGACAGCACTGGGAGCTTGGGTCACGCCGCGCAGGGCGGCTTCGATTTGGGGCTTCATCATCTGGCCAAAAGGCGTGCTGAGGAAAGTCTGGGGCAGGTTCCGGATGTGGTCTGGGATGCTCTTGCCCAGCAGGAACATGGCAAGATCTTGGGTGAAGTTGTTACAGTTGTGGAGGAAGAGATCGTAGGACTAGGGAGTGGAGTTAGTTGTGGATGGTTTATAGAGGAAGGGTGGGGGTTTGTTGCTTGCCTCTGGCGTGTAGATGTCTCTTAGTGAGTCGAGGTATTCGGATATCACGTCCGCGGGGAGCTCTGTTTGCCCCAGATGGATCTTTTCCATGGGCTCTCCGTGGTGCGTGCTCCCCGGATAGGCAGTTTGGATGCCATGGCCGAAGTAGTACTCCATGCCATTTAGCACGATAGCTGTGTGGTAGATGGCATCAATGTGCGTCCCCGTTAGGGGGAGGGACCACTAGACTGCGTTAGATCTGTGATCCTTGTCCTCTATCATGGCACGAGCGTGACGTACCTGGCGGGCGAGACCCTGTTGCATGTTAGCCAATGAGCTTGTGATAAGTTTATAGTGATTGGGACTACCTTGGAGAGGTCATAGACGTACAGCTCTACGTCCATGGTATTGGGCGAGTGTATGTGAGCTGGTTAGTGGGTGAGATTTATCTATGGCGTGTAGTATGGTCGAAGAGAGAGAAATCCGGGAGAGATGCCTGGACAATGTTCGAGTATATAAAGTGACTCGATTGGGAAATGTAGGCATATTTTTGGGTTACGTCAGCAGTTCCAGGCAGTCACGGGGATTCGTCGATTGTTCGGTCATCTTCGATTAAAGACCATGACTCGAGTGTCTTGACTATGGCTATATTACGGTAGAGAGAATTGATATCTTCTATTATGGAAGTTTACTTGAATATACTTTTACGTCCCCACGATGTAGGCAAGCCAGTATTACCCACAGTTATATACTCCGTGGAAAGGCCCAGCCTATACTGTATATAGATAAGCAACCAATGGGTCTCCGCCTTTAACTTGCGCATCATCCCGCCACCAACAACCACAACTTCCAACTGACACATCCCAACCCAACAAGGGGAGATGGCAAGTCCTCCATCGCAAAAAAATCTCCAGCCCAAATGCACCCCGCTAACTAGAGTGTCACCCCGCATAGCCTCCCAAAAAGCGCAGCGCACCCTCCGCGCCCAGAAAAGCGCGGCAATCGAAACTCGCTAAAGCGAACGACATCAGTGCCGACGAAGAAAATGAGATCAAAGAAGTCTTCCACCTCTTCTCGACTAGCGCCGCAGAGTTTGACAACGAGAAAGAAGGCGTGATAGCGCGAGAAGATGTTCGGAAGGCGCTGGTGTATGTGTCCGCTGCTCTGCGCCGGTTGAACCTGTATTGACTGAGGATAAAAGCGCGCTAGGCCTTGCGCCGTCGGACTCGAAAGAACTCCACGATATTCTGTCTGCGGTGGACCCCACGGCGACCGGTTACGCCCTCTATGAACCGTTTGTCTCTGTTGCGGCGGCGAAGTTGAGGTCTCGCGATGAGGATGCGATGGTTGCGGAGGTAGATGCGGCTTATCAGTTGTTTACGCGGAATACAGATGGACCGATTACACTGGGCCATTTGAGGCGCATTGCGCGTGACTTGAAGGAGGATGGTCTGGGGGATGATTTGCTACGGGACATGATTTTGGAGGCGAATGGGGGTGCTGGGATCGAGGCTGGGGTGAGCTTGGAACAATTTCATGAGGTCATGACTCGAGCTGGCGTTTTTTAGACCTTTGGGTTTGTTTTGGGATGTTGGCGTTGGGTATGGGTTGGTTCTCTGGTTTTTACCTAGTTGGTATGGTTCTGATGGATCGTGTACATATATTTTCTGGGAGGAATATACTACTGGTTGGAAGATATGTGTTGAAGTTTGTAGATGCATAGATTTCTGGAGATGTCAGAAGCCTGGGTGGATTGCGGAGCAACTGATGTAAATTACTGTAAACCATGAACGAGATAAAGCTCTTAGTGACCTGAGGCAATCTTGTTCTGTTGATGCAGAGTGCACGCCTGGTCTATACCTATCCATATTTCATCTTGTCCACATATAAAAATACAAAACCAACGCAATGTAACGCCTTCAGTGGGACTTGGGGTATCATAATAGTGATGTACACAGTGGCTACTGTCCGTCAATCGAGCGGACCATGTAAAATATAACAATATGCAAGGCATTAGACTCAATCAACTTCCGACACAGACTATGCGTCCTCCACAGGAAACTCAGCCTTCTCAGGCGTGGACACGCTTGTGGCTTGAGATATTCGGGAGTCGACAGTGGCCGTAGATGTTGTGGACATGTTCTCCAGCGTGGCAGCACTCGAGGTAGATGTCGAGTTCTCCACGTCTGCAAGATCTCGCTCGCTAGTTCCAGCAAGGAGAGAAGAGGAATCCACGGCTTCATAGAAGAGCATGAAAGCGCCTCCCTGCGCCAGAACGTTGGACTCGCTGACCATTTGCACATCCTCGTCACTCAGCCGGAACCAGCGCTCAGTCGTCTGGTTCTCACCATCCTGCTCAATGACGGACTCCGGAATGTCGGCGGGGAATGTATCTGAAGAGTACTTTCTATAACAGATGTAGTGGCCGTTCTCATGGCGGCCGTAATGCGTGATTATCGCTCGTAATTCATATAGTTGTCCATTGGCGTCCCCGATCCTGGCGGCTTGTGCAAGCATCGACTCTCTCGGATCCATGTCCCACGTCTCGCTGTCTTGGCCCGCCTGGCCGGCGGCTGCTCCTAAACACCATTCGCCCATATCAAGAATCTTCGGGAACTTCAGAGCAGCGTGATTCTTTCGAAGCATTCCAGTCATTTCATCAAACAGGCTTCGATTGATATGGACGACAAGGCACTTTGGCGGTCTTGCAATCACGGCTTGTCTGGATTTTGTAGAGGAAACACGGTTCTTCGAAGGAATATTGCACTTCTTAGAAAGAGTCTTCTCCGTAAAATCCTCCTCTTCGAGGGCCTCCTCGACGGCCTTTAATCGTTCCTGCGCTGAGGTCCGGAGTGCCTCAGATACGCTCGGTGAATCGGGTGTGCTCGAAAGCGACTTATCCTCCTCGATTTGTTTGAGTAGATTCTGGAGCTGTTCTTGGGCGCGCAACAAGGTACACTTAGCACACTCCACCCCTTCAATAGGTTCCAGATCCATGTAGTCCTGAAGACAGTCACGAATATTATGCTCGTAGCCCGCTCCAAGTGGTACCGTCAGGCAATTGAATGGAATAAGGGATAAACCCTCAGTCCAACCACATTGCATGCAACCCACCCGCTGTGCTAAAAGCCCTTCCAATGGGTTTCCGAAGGAACGTATTTCGGCGATCCGAGCCCCAACGGAGGTGTCCGAATCTATTCCCTGCATCGACCCAGCCCCGATAACATTTTCCTCCGGGCTTGCCACCTTCAATCCGAGGTTCCGGGTCTGCCTCCGTGTAGCCTGCTGTATCTCGTAGTCTATCTGATCGACAATCTTCGAAAAATATTCCTGCGCATCTTGCTGCTGCCAACTGCTCATCGACTTCAAATCCGCCGGAGTCCATAATCGCTGTCCATAGTTGTCAGGGCTATTCAGCCGTTCTATAATACCTTTTAGCGCCTGGTGTGTCGAGAACGTTCCCTTTGCCCCGAACAAATCGATATTCTGTCCCAAGAATGTCGCCAGCGACTCCAGCGAAGCGAACCCTTGGATAATACTGTTCTGATAACACGAGTTGTCCCAGTTGCCTAGACCCGGAGGGAGGCTGTCCTTGCGGCCAAGTCGTGTGGTGCCGAAGCCTGGGAGCGTTGGGGCTCGAGGAAGGAGAGAGACTAATGACGAGTTGTCGAGGCCGAGAATCCGCTTCATCGCTTCGCTCTTGGCTTCGAATGTCATCGGACCGGCACTTTTGTCGGTCGGCGTTGAATTTGATTTTTTGTCAAGGGCGGCGACTGCCCTAGACGGCGTCATGTAGACGATGACGTCCCACAGTGTTCGAGCTGCCGTGGCTGGAATCGATCCCGACTGAGTCAAGGCAACAAAGACGAGGATCGCGATCGCTAGGGTGGAGGCTATGCTTGGATTGTCTTGTAGATACTGAAATACCGTGTCATAATGGCTATGCTTTGCGTGGTTCAAGGGACTCTGAGTGAGAACACCGCTCGCCCCTCTATGAGAGTGCATGGTTGAGTGGGGGATCTGGGAGGTCACGGCATAGAGACAGCGTTCGAGTAATCATGGATGGGTAAAAGAATGAATATGAGTTTGTATATCCTAAGTATAGTTTGGTGAGATTTGGAATGTTTGCCCGTCGGAGTTTAATAAGCACCGTCGGTTTCACTTTTGGTTCCTGTGGATACCCGCACTCGTTATCGATAGCGACGGTGTGTCTCCACAGAAAATATTCTACGGCTTGGAATCTTGATAAACACAAACTTTCCAGTCCTCATCACAATGGCTAAAGCAAGAGGTACGTGGTAATCATGCAGGAGAGAAATGGCGTTACTAAATTAATGGCTGTCTATATAGTCCAGTCAAAACACTCTCGTGCGGCCCGCCGAGCAGCATCGCCGAGTCTCGACGTTGACAAGTCTCTGACCACCCTCCCCCGTGCCGAAGATACCGTGATACAGCGTGAATCCATCCTTTCCGATCGCGCAAATGCTGGGGTGTCAAAAAGGAAATCGAAAACTAAAGCCCTATCAAAGGTGCAGCGCGCTAGGCAGCAGAAGGGTATCGAAAGAGCAGAGAATATCATGGATCAACTGGAAGCGAAAGTGGAGAAAAGTGTCAAGCGGGGGAAGACCGTGAAAGCACGTAGGGTATGAGCAAAATCATTTTCTCAAGGCCATTTTATTTGACGCTGACAATGTGCGCTGCCAGGCCGAGTGGGAAGACCTGAATCGCAAGTCGGGGGCGACCATGTTTCAGAGCCTCAACGATGAGGCCGATAATGACGACGAGGATGCTATGGCTGACGTTTCTGCGGCTCCCAAGAAAACAAAGTCGCAGTCGCAACCAGCATACGTGGCTCAAAACCCGGTGGCCGACCAACATGCAGATATTGACGTGGACGATGATATCAGCTGAGACGTCATAGCGACAGTGCAAAGGAGATACCCGGCTGGTCACGTCAACTATTTCCTTGGCCTAAGCTGGTTGATCATTCGATCAATATCAGCGACAGCTGGCCCCGAAGCTCTCGTTCGGAGGAGCTCCAGGGTATTGAAGTCTTTGGCCCTAAAGGCCTCCTCCCCGGCCTTCACGATCATTCCACATTTCACCCACATTTCCACCTTGTCCTCGACTGGCAGATTGGTGCATTTGGGGACGAATAACGAAGCGAGTTTCGTGTTTCCAGCACCTAGTATCTCATTATAGAAAGGCTGTCAACTTGTGTCAGCACGCGCATGTAAACAACTGAAGCTGGTTAACAAATTGGCTCACCTCCCATCCGATCGGGGATTTCTTGTTTCTGCCGATCTCTTCCAACTCACCCCAGTCTCGTTTGGCAACTAGAGCCCTTAGTCTAAGCCACCAATATGTCTTATCTGGTATCTTAAATTCACTCTGAAGCTTCTGTGCTCTCTTTCCGTAGCCCGACCGGATCAGCCTGTAAATAGTCTCGTTCAAGCTTAGGCCCACAAACTCAGACCGATCTGCAATGTCCTTGTCTAAGGCTTCCTGAATTTTCAACAACTGTGATGCTTCGGAAAGAAGCTTTTGTTGCAAGACTACTGTCGCGTCTTTAGAGTCGACTAATAGTCGAGAGGCCAGCTGCAGATTCTCAGTTTTGCGTGGCAACTCTGTTTGACCCAATGCTTCCGAGAGGAGCACATTTGAACCATCAATCGGGCGGTCGTCTTGATAGTAGAGATCCTTTAGCAGTTCGGCATCCTCACCTCGAGCGGTAGTTTCCACAAGGGCAGTAGCCATGGGACGGGTATTGATCATTCTGAAAAAACTGGATAGGGGGAGTTTGCTCTTGAGGCGTAGAAGCACATAGCTTACTAGGTCATTGTCTCCGCTTTCAATGGCTTTATCAAGAGCAATTTCATCCTGCTCCATATTCAGAAGCAACGGAACCTGCTTACCGGCCCGCGGCTCGTGGTTCAGTAGCTGGGTGGCCAGATGAGCACGCCCTTCGTCGTAAGCAGCTTGTGCAATCAGCTCGAACGATATCCCCGGCTTGCCGTCCAATCTTTGCACGATGAGCTTACAGACAGCTTCGTCGTCAACGTTTGAGACCTTGACCTTCTGGCTTGCCCAATGGACGTAGATTCTATCAGCAGGGATCTGAAGGTACTCCGAGATTTTAATGGCAAGAAGGTATTCATGTCTGTTCACCAAGCGTTCGATGAGTTTCTCAGGAGTCAGCCGCATGTATTGATCGTATGAGATTGGGAGTCCAATCTGGTAGTCCCTGACTGCTTTTAGAACTCGGAGTTTCTCCGTCATTTCCACAAAATCGTCGCTATTATACAAATCCAGGACGGATTTTCCGAATGAGGCGGCTTTCAACAATCTCTTCTGCCAATATGCGTCGAACTCATGACCTGCGGCCCTAACACAAGTGTCAACAGCCTCCGGTAAACTTGATCGGATTCGCTGGATATTCTCATCGGCCTTGGGAGACTTCTTTTCCAGCAAGTCGATTGAGTCCAGCAGGACTGAGGCAGGGGAGGTAGATCCAAGGCGGAAGATCGCCTCCGTCACATCTGGTGTGGTTGTTAATAGATGTGGAACCAGTCCATGCAAGCAAGCCTACCTGTCACTTTATGCAAAAACTCGCATGTATCATGCGTGATCAATCGCACACCATCAAATTCGGGAACAACGTGAACGGTGCCGTCATAGTAATAGCTTGATTGGTTAGGAGAGCCTAGGCTTCTAGATGTGATGGATAACTCACCGAGCAGCAACGCCATTGGGACCAATCAGGTGCACTTCATCTTCCCACGCAATGACAACAGCATCATCGCCACACCAGTCAATCGTCCGGGGTGTCACGCGAGATTCGGGGTCATATTCGCTATATTTGCTCTGGAAGTCACTACTGACCACCCATACTTTGCCTTCCGCCGTAATGAGGGCCACAAATCTGCCGGTTGGTGACACGCTGGCATGCTTAAAAGGGCCATTCTGAAGCACTTTGTCCTCTGCTTCTGTGGGGTCAACCAGATAGACAGTCTTGTCGACAGCAAGCAGTACCTCTACCGAGCGCGACAGGGTAAAAGCAGGTGGGATTAAGGACCACGATGAGACCTCTCCTTCGGGACAATGAGCCAGGAGCTTCGGTCGAGGCTCGTCATAGTTAGACACAGCTACCAGCTGGTTATTTGAGAGCAGAGCAACGAAGCCGGAAGTCCAAAAGCGACAGGCTCTGACGCCATATTCTTCCGCTCCCTACGCATATCAGCACGGAGAATAGTAGATATAGGTATCGAAAGCCTACGTTTCCAAGAGAAAATGAAGTGAAATCCCCATACAGTCCGAAATAGCGTCGCACGGTACCGTCTTCCGTGATCACCAGCAACTCTTCTTTGTCGGACCAGCCGAGCCCTCGGATAGTACCATGCTCCCACTAAAAACATTAGAGGCAGGCACACCATGGAGTTTGAACTGTTAACTAACATTCAGCCGATTAATCAGCTTTCCGGACGAGGAGTAGATATCAATGCTCGACTTGGCGGTCTGAGCATCACGGAACCTGTACGGCTTGGTATCATCGCGATACAACGCTATGGATTTGTAAGCACCGACCCAAAGATGTATAGCGATGGATAGTCGTACCTAGAGCCCCTCCGTACGGCGCGCCTGCAACGATGTAGTTCTCTAGTTCGACATCTTCATCGAAGATGGCATCGTATATAGGGACTTTTCTATAGAAACTATCGCCCAGCCTCTCCCAGTTCGCCAGTGGATTTGACGGCGCCATTGATACTGGCAGGTTTTTCCATGAACAGAGACTGCGCCAACCGAAGAGAGAGATCAAAGCTGCGATGAGCCTTGTTGGCGGTCGTTCATCGGGAAGCTCCCAGCTCACATGGGGTCAGGCCGGGGCTAAACCCAGTTAGGTGTAGCGTCTTGGCCACTGTCGGCCACTTATCAAGACTCAACAATTTACTGATTACTGGACCATCGTAAAGAATTATGAGTAAGAATTATGGATGATCTAGGGGAAATATCCAGACTGGTACAGGAACTATCGGATCTTGAAGTCGCCATTTATCTCTGTCTTGCTGCTCGTGAACATTGTCGTATCGATGCTACAGCGGACAACATTGATGACGTTGCAAAAGAACTTGCCTTGGTACCTAACTTGCTCCTAATATATAGTGCTTCGTGGGTCACACACTGAGACATGGCCAGATCTGTGCACATACCTTCGACCTTACCTGTGTTACTATTGACTGCTCAGAGGCTACAACACTGGATGAATTCAACTCGGAGCTCGTTTCTGCGAATACTCGAAACTCAGCTGGTCCGAACAATGCGGAGAATAGGGCGGCAAGCGTCGTAGTGGCCAAGAACTTCGATCACGTTGCTGACAGGATACAACTCCAAGCTCTTGAGGTGGCTCGAGTATCTTGTTTAACGAAGTGACCTTGCTAACGTATTGGCAGCTGATGTGCTCTAAGAAACTTCGTACATATAATGGCTTCGTTGAGGCCCCAGAAGACTTCCTCTTCGTACCGCTTGTTATGCGCAAAACAGAACATGACCAGCCGGCTTTAAATTTTAACTTAGTAGGTGAAATACTGCTATAGGCCCATGATTGGACGACGCTGACCGGCCAAGAATGACAATCTCATCATCTCTCACTTTCATGGCTCTAGGGAGGGCTTTATATACTTAGAAGAGAGCAACGACTGGCTCTCTGACGGCCAGATGTCAGCATCGTCTGTTGTGCGCAAATCAGAGGCACCGTTGCACAAAGGACGCCCTAGTATAGACTACAAGGTGAGGGTATTATCTAAGCGTCCGTGCAATGCTTACTGATATATATAGGCCGTGGAACAACTACGGGGAGCCAGTGATAATGTAACTATGGGCGCGGATGTAGTTCGGTATCACCAAGACATCGCCGTATTTCTTCGCCTTAGTCGCGCGGTTGCTGGCGGAATATCCGCGCGATCAAATGTCTATTTTAGGAAACTTTCCAAGTGTGTCCCCTATAAAGCTTTAGGATTATGAATTGAGCTAATCTAGGCAGGTTGCTCGCTGCATTACATGGGATTGATTATCTTACGCCATCGATAGTAGCATTGGCTGCGAAGAAGGTCTTCCGTCATCGAATCATTGTGGCCAAACCAGAGGATGATCGCAGTTTGCAATATGGAAGTGACTTAAAAGCGGTGGCCCAAGTCCTATCTTATGCTACTCCCGATACTATCCTGGACAGTGTCTTGACATTGGAAGCTCCCCTATGAACTTCGAAGTCGTACAACGACGCGAATCACATTATCGACCACCATATACCGTCGTAACCAACTGGATTATGCACTATGTTGCAATGTACCATACTTGGCACGCCGAATTATACATCTAACGTCATATCCACCCCGCAACTGAAAATATATAAAATACATGGGCGCCCCTTCCATTCGGCTTCCCATAAACGTAGCCTTCGGCGAACCGTGTATCCATGGCCATACATCTATCAACTAAGCAAGGTCCAGCAAGTCACTAGCTAAGTTCACAATTCCACTTAGTATATTGGACACCAAATCCAACACGCCTCCCAACAAGGGAAAGGTAACCGACAACAGACACTCCAGTGCATCCGCTACCTCGTCCAGCAACTCTTCCAGCACTTCGTCAAGCGTGCATTTTTCCTCATCATCTCGCTGAATACTTTGTAGTACATCGTTTGTGCCCACATTAGGCTCTTGACAAGTCATCAGCCGACTCGAGACTTTGTCCTTTGATTGCTTGAGCATCACCCCCGCGGAGTGGATTTGTTGGAGTTTGTCGCCAAGACCTTTTGTATGGGTTGTGCCACCGGTTCTATTTAGGGCGGGTGCCACGGCCTGACCATTGTCCGCACTAATACGGGTGAGTCTGTCAAGGATCGGGGAGACGTGGTGGAGGGTGCGGTTGAGCCTTTCCAGGTTCTGACAATTGCTGAGGCTAGTTCCCGGGACTACCGAGTGGGCGTGGATAAGTGACAAAAGGGTGGAAAGGAGGAAGGCGAAGCAGAACAAGATTGGCCGGTACATTATTGCGATTTTTTTGTTGAATCGCTGTTGAGCACAGAGCAATGTTCCACTCGTTGGAAGAGGAATCGTTGACTCTCCATGGTCAATAAACGATAAAAACCTACTACTCTTGGCAGAAAAGTCAGGGGTACACAAAAAACTACAAAGTTCTGGACCATATGCAGCTATTAAAGTTACTTTTCTTTTCCTTTCTTTTTTTAAAAAAAAGAAAAAAGAAAGTCTATCACGGATCATTTGGGGATGCCCTCGCGACTTACCCTAAATGGCAACAGCGCTCATTTCGCGGACTTCGGGAGCTGAGCCGACAAAGAGGAACTTCGCTTGAGGACCGAGGTAGACATCGGCAGCTACCGATGGAATCCCGCGTCCCCACTGAGTGGGTCTTTGTGAGATGTCAAGTTGACAGACGGAAGAATTCGATTCTCAAAGTCGACAGCGTGAAGTTTCGTATGACTTGAACAGGCCTGGTGCCCGTATTCCCGAAAAGGACTCCCTTGCGTTTCCGAATAATTCCGGATCAATTACTATAGCGCAATACCGATAGTCGCGTTGTGGGGAGGCCAAGGTCAATAGATTCAGTTGCTTATTATAGTCGGGATACGCTAAGATAGAAATGTGTTTAGGCTAAATCATACTCCTTGATCAACTTCTCGGCGCATGTAGCACCCGTCACATATGCCACAGCCTGGACGTGACAGCTGGCAAGTACGGGAACAACGCTCATATCCGCCACGCGCAGTCCGTCAATGCCCATAAAACGGAAATCACTGTCTACTGCGGCATCGGCATCGTCCTTTTTGCCCATCTTGACAGTACCAGTCATGTGCCAACTGGATGAAATGTTCTGTCTCCAGTATTCTAAGAGATCCTCGTCAGAGTCGGACTTGGGACCAGCCAATTCCATGACGTTATCCTTTGTATAACCATCATTCTTAGCAATGCGGAGCGCATCCCGCAGAGCCTCGATCGCGGCACGACGATCAAATGGATGAGACAGGAACTTTGGATCAAAGAGCAAGGGCACGTTGGGGTCCGATGACTGGAGGGTGACTTCACCACGAGCCTGTGCATTAAACATGAAGACGAGTAGGCAAGAGTAGTTCAAGGCCTCATCAGCGAAATCGGGGATGAACCAATGGATAGGGAAGTGGGTCAGAATCTCATAGTGCGGCACTGTCTCTTGCAAAAGATACTTCTGCTCGTCCTTGGGCAGCTTCTGGAATTCCTCGGAGGATGTGAGCTTGTCGAGCTTGAACCAGCCGATGCCCAGTTCGCAAGCGAACCGTGACCATGGGCCGCTTCCGTCCTTCTTCCATTGCTCAAGTGCCTCGGCCATGGCTTTTTGGTCGCCGTAGAACTCGCGTCGCTGGGTGCTATTCTCCACACGAGTGTTCACGATCGGGACAAAAGTGTGGTCTCGGAGACCCTGACCAATGGCAGGAACGTTGAGCTGGACGGGGATATTGAACTTCTCTAGCTGCTGTGCAGGGCCAATACCTGAGTGCATGAGGATGCGCGGGCCTTCCAAAGACCCAGCGCACAGGATAACCTCCTTTGAGGCGAGGTCTTTGCAAATGTTAGCCAGATGTTGCTTAGTTTTATGCTACATTTAATAGGTCTTCGCTTCTTTTCTTTTCTTTTCTTTCTGGATATCCCTTCAAAATCCAAATGGGTAAACTGAAGGCAAACTCACACTTCTTCCCATTAGATTCAGCACCGACAGCCTTGTTACCGTCCAATACGAGGCGCTGTACAGGAGCATCAGTGATAATAGTCAAGTTCTCTGGCTGTGGCTGCAAAAGGTCTGCAGCTGTTGACCGAACACCCTTGTAGGCCGAGTTAACTAGAACAGACATCCCAATGGGATTACCCGAGTTGTGGTCCGGATTTAAGGGGAATCCTGCTTGCTCGAAGACATCCAAAAGTGGCGGCAGATCTTTCTCCCATTCTGAGGCGAACCCTACGTGAAGGCGGCCAGAGCTTCCGTGATCCTCAGCTCGGGGAGCTGCATACTTGGCATCGACGCCGGTGGGGAGATCGCCGTGGAAGGTCTCGAGGGCTTTGAATCTGGACTGGATTTGCTCCCAGCGGAAGGCGTCGTCTCCAACAACTCGTGCCCACTCTTCATAGTCATCGCGGGCGCCTACAGTGTACACACCGAAGTTGATGGCACTGGAGCCTCCCATACCCCGTCCACGGGAGTAGTCAATCTGGCGATTATTACAGTGCTCCTGCGGCGTGGTCGTAAAGCCCCAGTTCATTTGTTTCTTCTGGAAGGTCAGCCACCGCTGGCCGTCCACCCGCAGATCGTGCTCGGCATTGAGGCCTCCCGCTTCCAGGAGAAGCACTTTGGGGTGCTTCGGGGAGTTTGCTAGCTGGCTCGCCACCGTACTGCCCGCTGGGCCACCTATTAAGCTTTGTTAGCTAACCACAGCGCACTAGCGATGGCGTTTTCACCTCCAATAACAATAAAGTCAGCAGTGGAATCCATTTCTTTGTTCTGAGGTTGATCTGGAAAAGTCAATGGAGGGAGTCAAAGGCGGGGAATACGAGTCTTTCATAAGGGGTTGGATTGTTGGCTGCTACTAGTGCGTCTTGGTATGATGCCACAACGGAGTACGGTAGAGGGGCACAGCACAGGCGGAATCGGCACTGACCGCTGCGCTGGCGCCGACTCCATGCGGAGCAAAAAGAAATGAATGGGCTCTGAAGCGTTCGGTGCTTGTCGGCTAGAGGGGGGGGCGGACCCGGATTTCAACGGTGTTGCGTCCGGCAGTGATCAACGGGTTCGGTGTTTGAAACAACGTCCAATGGAGGTTTGTGATAAACCCTAAGTCGCAACGTGGGCGGGTCTAGGGATAAGCCTAATTTCCTGCTAATGTCTAATGATAGCACTGGGGGTTTTGCGCATTCCCACTTTATGGTTTAAGCTCGAAATCCACGCACACCAGCCGAAGCCCTAGTGCTGCGTCAGGACAGATATGGATTTCGAACTAGTTTAAGTCGTATCCACAGCGCTACTTCAGGGGGTGGATCCGAGAAAGGTACCGAATTACAGCCTTCTTTTCCGTCCGACGATGGAGCCGTCGGGGGCCACACTAGCTGGAACGGGCTGCACCAGGTCATGTTAGGGTACTCCAGAGCTCTGTTTATCGATTCTCTCCCTCGGATCATTGCTTTTTTAGGAGATAGGTTGGATGTCTTTTTGTCCGCGGACAATCGGGTTGGGATTATGTCCCGGTGAAGCGGTCGCGTTCTCTTCCTGATTCGCATCCCACTAGCTGTAGAGTGCCTTGGCAGTATCATTTCGAGTGCAAATCTTTCATGGCCCCAGTGGACCCAATACTCTCGGAACCGTGTGAAGAAATCCTTCAAGCGGTACTTGGGGATTTTTTTTTCTTTTCTTTTCCTGCTATCAAAGGATACTGGCCCGTTCCTAAAATGGCACCCCTTCCCTGTACCTTGGACGCGGGACCTAGCGCATGTAGTTCTTATAGTACTGGTTAACCCTGGATCTCTTGAGCGATCCGTCTGCTCTTCTTCTCTCCGTTCTAGCTTTCCGTCGTTGAAATCATGGCCCAAGTAGATGCGGAGGCGTTCACCCTCCTCGCTCTGGGTCTAACTTTCATCATCATTCGGACCTACGTGAGATGGACATCGGTTGGTCCGGCTAACTTCCAGGTGGATGATTATTTGATGCCCCTGGCCGGGGTGAGTGTCAATCAAACCAAATACAAAATTTGAGAGAAGGGGTTGCTTACACTTTGAGATATATAGCTCGTGTTCACTGCTGAAACCGTAGCAGCATACCTGGTTGGGGCCATGTTCGGCGGACTCACGAATAGTTATATGACGCCTGAGGAACGTGCCGCACTTGATCCCAACTCACGTGAGTATTACAATAGGCAATGGGGCTCAAAGATCCAGGTGATCGGATGGTCATTCTATGCATGCATCCTGTGGCTAGTGAAGGGATGTGTGGCCGTGTTTTATTCCCGGTTGACGTAGGCTTTCCCACTTTCTATGGTCATTGGAATACATTGTGATACTGACAAGCATAGAACCGGGCTCCAAAATCTACCAGCTCGAGTGCGGTTTGCATATGTCCTCATTGGAGTGACCTACCTTGCCGTGGCATTGTCTCTCTTGCTCGGATGTCAGCCGATGCACAAGTACTGGCAGATTAATCCTGACCCCGGGAGTGAGTATTTAATGCCATTCCGACCAGCTGCCACCCTGCTAACCGCTTAGATATCTGTCAACCCACCAGATCCACACTCTATGTCCTTGTCATTGTCATTCCAAATGTATTGACCGACCTGTACCTGATGTCGATTCCGCTGCCCGTGCGTCGTCTCCCCTTACCCCCATAAAATGCGACAACAATGATGCTGACATATTAATCAGCTTCTATGGACGGTCAACATTGGGTTTAAGAGAAAGATTACCTTGATGGTTTTATTCAGCGGTGCCGCCTTCGTGATCATGGCCGCCATTATCCGAGCCGTCACCATTATGACGGTGCGTCCTCCCTTTCCCCATCTAAACCCATACCTAACCCCCTCCCTCGCTTTAGTCCGGACCCGAAGGTGCGGTCTCCGGCAGTAAATGGGCCTGTCGTGAAACATTCGTCTCCATCGTCGTCGCCAATCTCCCCATCATCCAACCCCTCATCCGTCGAGGCGCTCAGAAAATCGGTCTCAGCGGCCTCTTCAGTTCAACCGGGGGCCCTTCCAGCTACGGCCGCCAGCGCACCCAAAGCTTTCCGTTACGGAGCCGCACCCAACCGTCGAAACGCTCGCGACACCCGCTGTCGATCCCGGGGAATACCACGGCATGGGGCAGCGACGAGCATATATTGGTGGGCGGGTCAGACAAGGCGGGTAAAGCGAATGACATCACCATCACCCAAGAGATGATCATCGAGAGTGAGCCGCGTCCTACGGGACATTATACGGGTGAGGCCCTCCCGTCGCCGAATGCGTGGGATTCAAATAAGGGCCAGCGGGCTATTTGATTTAACGAGGGTTGGGATTTGGGTTTTGTTCAGAAAACAGGGGAGTTACGGCGCTAAATGTACTTTTATGATACACCTCATTTCTTTTGTTCCTTTTATGTCCAACTAATATATCCGTATATATAAATACCCAGATCAAAAAGAAGAAAAAAAGAAGAAAATAAGGAAAAAAAATACCATAATTATTCCCCAATGGAATCCATAACAAGCTTTTATAATTAAAGTTGACGCATGCATGAAAAGACTTGGCTGCATCCCATAACCGTTGACATATTAACTACTACTATGGAGTAGTAATAAAGAATTAATTTAATAAATTAAGACATTAAAAGTATAATTAATTGGACTATTTTACCCCAGCTATAGACCCTGATATCGATGATCTGGCTCGATCTGGTTCTGCTATGACGACTGGAGAGGAAAATCTACACGAATATTGACTTATTTCAGGTGTGCTCATTGAAACTTCCGAATGGAGATGCCCATCATCGTTACCTAAAGTTACCCTCAGACCTCTCTAGCCAATGATGAAGACTCAGCAGTCCACACTAACCAACACTGTAAAGATGGGTCAAAAAAAAGAAAAACAAAAAAACAATGCGGGAAGGTTCCGTCCGGGCCCTGGCGACTCGGCTCAGGCGGGCCGCGGGTTGCAGTTTCCTAATTAGTTGTAGTTGGTATACTTTATAATATTGGAAGTTGCTGATGTCCGGAGTATGAGCATCCCCCGACATCGTCTTCTATGCCGCTCTATTCCGCCTTGTTGAAATTGCACCTTAAATGCCGAAACTCGTGGCCGAAATTGAGAATTATGGCTTGGGAGATTGCTGTGCAATGGCCAAGGGCCAGTTAGGTAATAGCTTAATTTTAACTAGGTTTGTTATAGGTCTGAATATTTTGTTAGGTACTGAATAGGGAATGATACACTTTTTTTTGGGGGGGAAGATTATGCATGGTGTTTTTTCCGTTTCCCCCGTCTTTTCCGTTTTTTCTTTTTTCTTCTTCTTTTTCTTTCAAGTTTCATGCAAAGACTAGTACTAGTCTTATTTTGTCGAAAATATGACATGCAGATATCTGTGCACTCAAGTCATAGTGTTGTTACAGATCATACGCAGTATATGTGATGAATGGTCAATTAACATCCGAAGGAATGTACCATCCTGATACAAGGCACATGATATGTGTCTACTAGGTACCTTGTTACTGTAACCTACCTACCACACAGATATTCTAGCACCAAAGGGGCGATGCTTCGCTGTGGGCCGACCCGTTTTGGTGGGGCTTCAACTTCACCAAAGCATTCTAAATTCGAGCGAATGCTACTCACAGTTTGCCTGGCGGGCCAGACGTTGGATGAGAATCCATGGAATTAGCAAGCCGGCTGGCAGGAATGGAGGAATAGGCGATCATCGGATAATAGTAATTCCCGGTTTGATACGTAAGTCAAGAATTAATACCAGATATTCTCCCCAAGAAAGTTTTGTTAGAATAAGAAATCAAGTTCTGAATAAAGTTTGTATATTCAAATATATGTATTAGATATATATAGATATGCTCTCGGTATGGATTCCTATTGAATTCAATTGATTATAACGTATATGCCCATGTCTAGGCGACCGGGCATTGAGTGCACAGCCTTGCAGGAATACGTAGCTGTTACCCCTCCTTGCCCAGGCTGGTGAACAGCATTTTGCATTCTCCTACCCATAATAAAAAGTTTTCCCATCTAGGTCTGTGGCTCTCCGGAGCAAATGGTCGTGACCTGTTATTTTGTTTCTAGTTTTAATCCATCATGGCATCATTGACGCACGATCAGTACACAATCGCGTGGATATGCGCCTTACCGCTGGAGATGGCGGCGGCCCGCGCCATGCTGAGCAAGGCTCACAGTCCCCTGCATGAAGCTTCCCCCGGTCTGAATGCCTACGAACTTGGCGAATTGAACGGCCATTTTATAGTCATTGCCTGCCTACCAGCTGGCGTGTATGGAAAAGTGTCAGCCGCGGCAGTCGTATCTCGCATGCGCTCAACCTTTCCTCGGCTTCAATTTGGACTGATGGTGGGAATTGGAGGCGGGGTCCCAGGCAAAAGCAATGATATTCGATTAGGCGATGTGGTGGTCAGTAAACCGGTTGGAAAATATGGTGGGGTAATACAGTATGATTATGGCAAAGCAGTTCAAGGTGGGCAATTCGAGCCAACAGGCACCTTAAACAAACCACCACAGACTCTTTTGGCACATATCGGTCAACTTGAGGCAAAACACATGACTGGGAGCGAGGATGATATTTCAAAAATAGTGTGGGAGGTACTGGAACGAAACCCCAACATGAATAAAAGATTTTCACCCCCAAAACAGCATACGGATTTTCTTTTTCATTCCTCTTATCACCATGGCAATAAAGAAGACAACTGTGAAAAGTGTGACAAAGAGCAATTAGTTAAACGACAACTGCGTGATACCAGGACACCTTATATTCACTATGGATTGATTGCATCGGGAGATAAGGTGATAAAGGATTCGGAAACACGAGATCGTCTCGCTCAACGGCATGGGATACTCTGCTTTGAGATGGAAGCTGCAGGCCTTATGGATGAGCTTCCAACGCTTGTGATCCGAGGGATATGCGACTATTGTGATTCTCATAAGCAGAAAGAGTGGCAAGGATATGCAGCGTTGACAGCAGCAGCCTATGCAAAATTGTTGTTATCGGTCGTGCCTGTCTGCCATACAGATTTTGACTTGCTAAAGAGCCATAAAATGCGGCACTGGCTAGTCTCACTACCAAGAAATCCAAGAT
Source organism: Aspergillus bertholletiae (assembly GCA_009193595.1). Taxonomy (NCBI): domain Eukaryota; kingdom Fungi; phylum Ascomycota; class Eurotiomycetes; order Eurotiales; family Aspergillaceae; genus Aspergillus; species Aspergillus bertholletiae. The sequence continues at coordinate 171,525 of ML736176.1, forward strand.
TTGTCGGTCGCGAGAATGAAATCACGAAGCTAGAAGAACTAATCACAATGCAAGATGGGCCCAGGAGGGTTGCAATCACAGGTTTAGGAGGGGTCGGGAAAACACAAGTGGCCCTAGAGATAGCACACCGTATACGGGACCGAGATAAGGACTGCTCAATTTTCTGGATTCCGTGTACAAGCCATGCCATGATCGAGCAGACGTTTTTGAATATTGCACAGACACTTGAAATTTATGATGTGAAGCCAACAGAGGTTAAAGAACAGGTCAAGAGATATCTCACCTCCAAGCGTGCTGGAAGGTGGCTTTTAATCTTTGATAATGCGGATGATAGCGAGATGTGGTTAACATCTAGTGACACAGCTCTGGCCCTTGAGGATCATCTCCCTGAGAGTGAACAAGGCCGTATTCTATTCACTACCCGAAACCGAAAACTAGCCATGAAGCTGGCACCATTCAACATTGTTCCGATTCCAGACGTGGATGAAGAAACTGCACTAAGAATTCTAGAAAGAACATTGAAAAACGAAGATTTACTCAAAGATAGTGCGATATCAGCTACTCTTCTAAAGCAACTGGCCTTCCTTCCTTTGGCAATTGCGCAGGCAGCATCATATATTATCAAAAACGGCATAGATTTGTCTATCTACCTTGCACTTCTCCAAGAGCAGGAACAAGATGCTGTGGAACTACTTAGCGAAGACTTTAGGGATCCAGGACGCTATAAAGATATCCAGAATCCCGTGATTAATACCTGGTTAATATCATTCAAACAGATTCAGCATCAAGATCAATTAGCAGCGGACTATCTATCTTTTATGGCCTGTATTGATCCACGAAATATTCCCCAGTCCCTTCTTCCTCTCCAAGCATCCAAAAAACAAAGACTTGACGCTTTAGGACTTCTGAATGCATACTCATTTACCAACAGCCAAGGCATGGATATAAATATGCACAGACTTGTGCATATTGCAACTCGGAACTGGCTTAGAAAGAGTGGACTATTTAGTGACTGGATCCAGAGGGTGGCTGAACATATGCAGAAGGCTTTTCCAGATAATCACTACACTAATAGAGGACTTTGGCGAGAATATCTCCCTCATGCTTTAGCACTTTTGCATGAACGTGAATTCATTATACAGCAGGAACAATACATCGATTTGGTTGAGAAGATTGCAGATTGCCTTGCTAGTGATGGAAGATATCACAAAGCAGAGGTACTATACAACGAGCTAATGAGGATTAATCAGGAGAAATATGGTCCAGAACACCTCTCCACTTTGGCCAGCATAGCGGAGCTGGCATCAACCTACTGGAATCAGGGCCGATGGAGTGAAGCCGAGAAGCTGTTTGTGCAAGTGATGGAGACAAGGAAGAC